>JXSR01S025444.1:1072-15597 GCA_000969725.1 Ophiothrix spiculata
ATATGGAGATGGGAATCCAATTCTTCCATTATCCAATATCCAATGGCAAATAAATTGGTACTTATAGACTTGACTCAATTTGGACCATATGGAATATGTTGCTCTGGCTACATTTATATTCCAACAGAAAAAGGACAAGTTTATGATGGTGATTATTCAGTAACTGTAACAGAGTGTACACTTTTGGATCCAAGTTATTATCTTGTAGAACTTGAGTATTACTATGAAACTAATGTGGTGACAATAACTATAATACGCACAACTTATCTTATCTTCACTATACATACTGTGACAGATCTCCTTATTGCAATTATACATTATGAATCTTCTCTCTTCACCAGCTGCCTGTTGTTGTCAGTACCGAATCTTGTTATGTTATCAATGCAATATTTATTTCTGACAAGACCGATGCCTACTATTCTGTTACCGGTACTGTCATTGTTGTCCCTTACTTGGCTAATACTAACGATGATGATGACAATATATATAGGATTTAAACAGGTTTGTTCCAAGCATTTCGAAATTTTAATTAAAAAAATTAACAATGAGCAAAGTCTATGATTTGTTTCAAGATATCCAAGACTATTTTTTAAAATAAATTTGCATTAACGGAAAGATTAATGACCATGATATTTGGTTGATTCCAGTGAGATATGCCTCGAAGTCCAGATATCACTTGATTGTATAATCAGTCTAATAGGTGTACATTTTCTCAAACAATCATACACATCACAAAAAATAACCCAAATCCATTTTTATCACGTGCCAACTTGAATATACTCTTATTTTTCAAAATAATGTACTAGCATAAAATGTCTCAACAGTTTTCATATTTTTGACAGTAGACTTGCTCAAATCCAGAGTTTACAATAGTTTACAAATTGTATAATCACAATAGTCAGTCAGTCAAACAAATATTAAATTCATCTTATAAAAGTTATAATAAGTTAAGCACAAGAATCACAATTTTTGGAAATAAAAATGTTTACAAAATTGCAACTTCCCCATCTAAATGTTTTGTAAATGTGAATAGACCTCACAATTGGCTTACATGAACTGGTGGACGCAATGAAAAGGAATTACAATTTACACATATGTGACCTGCCATATCAAAAGGTACCTTAAGGTCTGAATAGTATACAGGCCATTAAAGCTCAGCATAGTCAAAAAAATGTTCACGGTCAAATTTCTAATTTCATCAGAAATGTTACTTAATTTGAAGTGTATTCTCTCATATTAACCAGGTTCCAACATCCAAAACATAAGAAAAACATGTTCAAAACCAAGATAAATATCTTCCTTCCATTCAAGATTTACTCAATACAAAAACGTCAAACTCAGTCTGGTGCCTTTTACCAATTTTGGATGTTTCTTTGCAACTGAACATCCAATAACCCAACTTGAAAGCAAGGTGTCATTTTAAAGCTTTTAGATGAGACCAACAATTTTTAGACCCTTGAGGTGCCTTTCAATATGCTAATTTTACCAAAACTGGGAAAATAATTTGTTAACAATTTGTAAACTGAGGACTAGTGAATGGAATTCAGGAGTCACCTTATTAGTCTGATGGTCAGTGGTCCAAATTTTTGCTAGTCTGACAGCAGGCTCTTAAGGCTATAATTTTAAACAAGTTCACAAACCATACTTCTCGCCCAGTGGTGGTTTGTGAAGGATTTTAGCAGTAAAAGGTATTATAGAAATAGTCGTCGCAGTGGTACTGATATAACCTTGCAGGACCTCTTTTTTTTTCAAATGACAGTCATGTTACGAAACTTTAATCAAAATGAGCAGGCAAATAAGTCTGAATTTTAAAAGCAGCTTGCAAGTCAATAAAACAAAACATTTTGGGCATATTTTACCTTTTTTCCAAATTTGGAATACTAAGGTGTATATTTTAAAATCAGGACTAGCTAGCTGTTTGTAAAACTGTTTGTAAAATATGGACTAGTGACCTTTTATTGAATTACGAACTAGTGAACCTTTTATAAAATCTGACTAGTGAACTGATTTTAAAATTCTTACAATCTAGCTGCATTTTTAAATTTGAGCAGGCAAGTCTTTTTTCAATATTTGGATTGGGAGCCAATATTACAACTCAGCCAACAGACTGACCTGGTTATTTTTTTGACAAGCTTGTCTAACTAAAAATGAACATTTTCCTATTTCATAATGTATTTGGACTGTGAGCATTCAGATTAGTGAGTTGTTGGACTAGTGAGCGGGCCCTGGCATTTATCTAAATCAGGCATATGTAGACATTGACTACTTGACATCCATTTTGGGGTCACTTTGGCACAGAAGATGCTAATCACCATTATATTAATTTCATATGGAATTAGTGATTGTAATGATCTCAATTTTAAAACCAACCTTTGCTTATACTTACTATTCAAATTATTGCATTTTGGCAAATACCTTAAACATACAAAACTGAACTTAAATATTACATACCTGTCAAGTCTCCAGATTTAGGCGGGAGTCTCCCGATTTTAGGCAGCCCTCCCGATCTCCCAATCGGGTAGCCATATCTCCTGCTTTTTATATAAAAGAATCTCCCGATATCTCCCCCATTGAAAAAAAATTACCTCAATGTTCGGCGAGTGTGTATTAAAGACCGCGTATACATGGTACATTTTGTTAAGAGATTGAAAGTGATCATTTTTGAGAGTCGTATGTACGCTTTGGAAACCCTTCTTGTCCATTTTTCAGTTTTCAAAACCTACATAAAATTTTGTGATGTACCTTTTGGGCCTCATATTACAGTAATCTCCCACATCAGAATTTGAAAATGTCGACAGGTATGCTATTAATAAAAAAGACTTTGATTTGGGGTTTGCATAATTAGTGCAAAATGAATTATAAAAAATAAAATCTTCATGTTTCATGTTTCTATTTCATACTACTGCAAAGTTATTTAATGTTTATATAATTTATTTCATGTTTGTAGCGCAAAAGGAGATTACTTACTCTCAAGGAAAAGTGGTCATCCAAATGGTATGCAGATGATGAAGAGAATACAATTACTCCCAAGGAAAAGAAGTCATCTGAATGGAATGTGGATGATGAAGAGAATATTATTCTTTGCGTAGAAAAAAACTTACCTCAAGAATCAAGAAATATATTTCATGACACTCCAAAACAATGCCATGCAAATAAATTGGTTTGGACAAAATCGGTTTACGTAGATCAACAAGGAGGAACATTGACTCTCCCTGAACTGGAGATTGAAATGAAGATTCCAGAGAGGGCACTTAAAGGTAAAACACTAATAACCTTGAAAGTAGATATGAATCTACAGCATGTAGTTTTACAGAATGGGCAATTTTTGATAGGACCTGTGATATCTTGTAAACCAGATGGCCTTGTTTTCTCAAAGCTGGTAACAATCTCAATGCCGCATTCTTGTCATAATCTTATAAAGAGCTGGATACAAGTTTTCTATAAGAATGAAACTGCTGGAAGTGAATGGCGAAAGGCAAGTGGGACACATGTTCAGATAGATGGGCATATAATCAGTTTCACAACAAACCATTTTACACTATATGAGATTGTAATGGCACCAATAAACATGATATCATTCATCAGAATGTGGCTATTCCCACCAGAACAAATTCTTGATATTTGGGCATACGTGGAACCCACTAATGTTGCCATAGCTCAAACAGTCCTACTCCGTGTGTATGCCATTAAGACAAATGACAAAGCAACAAAACAACAGATAATTGAATATGAAAAGGAGCAAAATAGTGGAAGATGTGCTGTGCCTACAAACTTTGCATTGCAGAACAATGGTGAAAATTTAGAGATTACATTAAAAGATATATTCCCGTCAGGAAAATGGTGTGTGTTTTCTAGGAAAGCAAACATTGCATTCAAGAATATACAGTTAGGGGGGCTTGGAACAAGATGTGATTTCACATTCGAATTGAATAAATCCAACATGCCTTGTAGATTTGGTGGGATGTTTGACCTTATACAAAAAGGGAATAATAATGTTGTTGAGGGAATTAGCTTTACAGATTATCATGCACAACCAAAGCAGAAGTCCACCGATAATAAGAGTTGTCAAACACAGAAGATGGATGATAAATCTCAAGAAATGAGGAGCATGGTAAAACCAGGAAAACATCAGCCACATAAGAAAAAGCTAAGCATACCTGTATTAGAAAAAGAGTCACCTGTATTAGTATCAACCAATGGTTCACAAGTAATTTCAACAAAGCACCTTCTGACGAAAGAAAAATCTCAAGTACCAAGGAGCTTGGAAAAACCAGAAAGCCATCAGGCCAGCCAAAAGGGAAAGCAAAATATACATAGACTGGATGAAGAGCCAACTGTGTCAGTGCAATCCAATGGTTCTGTAGTAGCTTCAGCAAAAGACTTTTTGACGAATGGTAACTGTCAACCACATGGGAACATGGAAAAAATTGAAAAACATCAGCCAAGTTACACAGAAAAGCAAAGAATACTAGAAATAGTACCAACAGAGTTGGTGTCATTAAATGATTCTGAAATAGCTTTAGCTGGATACACTTTGATAAGTGAGGATTTCCAAGAACAGAAGTGCATGGAAAAATCAGGAAAACATCTGTTGAGTTATGAAGAAGAGCAGGAAGCACCATTACCGGAAGAAGTGCTATCTAAGTATGCATTAACCAATGGTACTACTGATAGAGATTTGAGACACAATGAAAGTTCAGGAAAATATCAGTTGAATTACAAGGAAAAGCAAAGAGCACCTACACAAAAAGTAGTGTCATCTACGTCTGCATCAAGGAATGAATCAGAAGGAGGTTCAGCAAATAACTTTCTCACAAATGACAGCTCTCAAGAAAAGAAAACCGTGGGAAAATCAGAAAAACATCGATTGAGTATTGAAGATAAGCAAAGACCACCAGAACTTCAAGAAATGCCAACTGCATACGTGCCAACAAATGATTCGCAAGACATGGAAGAAATGCCAACTGCACATGTGCCAATAAATGGTTCTCCAGACATGGAAGAAATGCCAACTGCACATGTGCAAACAAATGGTTCTCTAGACATGGAAGAAATGCCAATTGCACATGTGCAAACAAATGGTTCTCTAGACATGGAAGAAATGCCAACTGCACATGTGCCAACAAATGGTTCTCCAAACATGGAAGACATACCAACTGCAAATGTGCCAACAAATGGTTCTCCAGACATGGACGAAATGCCAACTACACATGTGTCAACAAATGGTTCTCCAGACACGGAAGACATGCCAACTGCACATGAGACAACAAATGGTTCTCCAGACATGGACGAAATGCCAACTACACATGTGTCAACAAATGGTTCTCCAGACATGGAAGAAAGGAAAGCTGCAAATGTGCCAACAAATGGTTCTCCAGACATGGACGAAATGCCAACTGCACATGTGTCAACAAATGGTTCTCCAGACATGGAAGAAAGGAAAGCTGCAAATGTGCCAACAAATGGTTCTCCAGACATCTCAGCCAAAAATATTCTGACAAATGACAAATCTGAAGTATTGAGATACATGGAAAATTTAGGAAAACATCAGCAGAGTTGCAAGGAAAAGCAAAGGGTACCAACACCAAAGCAAGAGTCTGCATTATCTAATGGTTCCCAAGATGAATCAGCAAAAGATTCAAGTGAAGAGATAAACCAAGATGAGTGTCAGAAATGGAAGCAAGCATTCGTAGAGGATATACAGACTTTGAATGGTCATACAGCTGATGAAATCTTTGCTGAATACTAGGCTAAAAATTTACAGTTTGTCTTGTGACATTTTCACAATCAAATGAGGTATAGAATATTGTATTTTATCTTTTTTATTTTTTTAAATCTTATGAAAGTTGAGATTTGTCTTTTGATTTTTATTGATATCATTTTCTACATAAAAATATACATTGGATATATTCTGGTCTTCTACGATTATAATCATCTTAAGGGAGTGTGGGGCAGATTGTGTTGGACAACTGCCTATGGATTCAGTCAAGGTACATCATTTTTACATAAAGAAATAGACACATCTGTGATGGTGATTAAAACTTCTGAATCATATACTTTGATAGGAGGCCTTTTGCACAGATTCCTTCTGATGTTATCAGCTATAGGTGATGTTTTGATGTCTGATTTTCTTTGGAAATACTGACGGTGATGTCACCATCAATGTTTCTAGACACGATCAGACATCATAATGCTGCTTTCATACTTATTGTCACTTTGCAGCTCTGTAGCTTGCTTCCTTTCACACTTTTATAGCTTTGCAGTTTTGTCGCTTTTCAGATTTGCCACTTCATGTCGCTCTGAAATTTGAATTCATTTCAACTCAAAAATTCTTGTTGTGTGACAAAATTTTGCCGATATTGATTATTTCAGCGACATGTAGCTTTGCCGCTACGACAACCGGAAGCGGCAAGTTTTTGCAAAAAAATATACGTCACGCTCGACAAAGCTGTAAAACTACACGAGTATGAAAGCAGCATAACTGACTGACGTCATCATCATTGTGTCCTTAGATGATCAGACATCATAAGATCTCACATAGCTGATGACACCACATGGAGTCTATGCAAAAAGCCTCCTGGTTAGGAAACAAACTTGTGATGCATAAATTTCAACCTTCTAATTCATACACTATGTTGATTAGAATACAATTGTAAAGAAATCAAATAAGATGATTATTTTATTTTGCATATAATGTGTTTGTTGATTCTACAAGCCATAGAAAATACAACCATCCATCATTTCAATTTAATTCAGTTTTACCTTTCCTTTAAAACATTACTTGTCATACATGCGTGAATATGTTTCGCGTACGCTTTAATGGAACTGCAAAATGCCGAATGCAACACAAAGAGTGCACGCTAAAAAGGCTATACGAATAAATGCATTATTATAAGCAAGTGCCGAATCAGACTGATGATTATGATGTATATGTAATGTATGTAATGTGGATTGTATGAACATATTATGAGGTATTGCATGTTGTATGGTTTTCCTTTTTATTCTCTAAATCAAAAAATATAACCAATAAAATTATTATCACTATTGATTTATGAAACTCACAATTTAGCAGCTGTTCAGTGAGTCAAACCTGTTTAATATTTTTGTAGTAAAATTAATGTTTGAGGCAAAACACAATGTGCCATATACTTTGTTCATATGGTAATATTAATTGTAAATTTTACTGGCGTGTATCTTTTTTTTATTTTCTTGCACATTATGAGGTGTTTTCTTAGGCCTTGTATCAATTGGCTGTACCTATATGCCGTGTGCCAGCTTGTCTCATTTTTCATGGTTTATAATTGTGCGGTGCTACAGAGACAATGAAGATCGTTCTGCTTATATTGATCATATCAATGGTCTTGCATATGATATATTCCTATGGCCTAGTGCTTACCAAGTATGAACATATGATTGTTGCCAGGTCATAGGATCATCTGCCGTACACAATGCCACTAAGCAGAACAAAGTTTATTGTCTGTATTGCGCCGCACAATTCTAAACAATGGAAAACGAGACAAGGCATATGGGTACAATGGATATGAGGCCTAAGGTAGCACTTCAAACCTCTGAGGCGGAAATTGACTGCCCGGAACCATATTGTTTTGAACAATTGCAACATCCAAGAACTGACAGTTTCTGGCAGTCAGCCGCCAGTTGAATTTGGAAATGGTCCTAAGTCTTGAGCCTTGGAAAGATGTAGCTTGGTCATTTAAAAAACGTACCTCTTAAACAAAGAACAAGTCAATATATTTGAGTTTTAGTTTCAGGTTTTGTTAACTCATTATGATTTGATGCTGATGCTGATACCTTAGTTCCATTGTTTGTGGCAAAGGGTAATCATGATGTTATTGTCATGCCTACAACATCGATCAGTACTTGATTAAAATACGACAATGACAATAGCCTGAAAACATGCATCCCTTGATAAAACTAGTAATTAATGTATTCAGTTTTTGTAATAAAGTGTAATCTTTAGGTCTCTACTTGAGTTTTTCTAATCTGGTATAATGATACCAAATTTTAATCTATCACTATAGATTATAACCTTTGAGTATTATCATCAATAAGTCACCCAGCAATTGATATATGTTTAAATTCATCTTATACCGTACAAATAAAATAATCTTAGAGTGCCTGATATTTTTGTCATCAAAAGTGGGTAAAAGTAGTCTAGGCTTATTCTTTGTTTGGAGGTAATGTACCAGTAAGTACTGCTGAGGTGTAAATTGTGTCTCGTAAAATAACCTGTTTTCTATTGCTGCCCAATTGAAGATTACAAGAATTTGACAGTAAGTAGCATAAGAAATTGTAATCGCCTATAATGGGTATACAAAATTGAAACTTTCCCGCTTCCAAATGTTTTGTAATGAATAAACAATACTCTGGCAATAGGCTTACATGGATCCGTGGATGCAACGAAAAGGAATTACAAATTACAAATATGCAAATGTAACAAAAAGCCAAGAAAAAAATGTGCCTACAATAAATTTGAACTCAGGCATTGTGGTCATATTAGAGATGCTCTGACAAAATAAGTGGAAAATCAAAAATAAAGATTTTGAATAAATGGCCTCTGAAGTGAAAAACTGGTAAGGAGTTAAACTTCTTTTTTGAGCTAAGAAAATATTCATTATACTTTCTCAATGTACTCAAATGCCTCTTAAATCAGTTTGTAGTTTCCAGAAACTTCATATTGAACCACCTTAAATTGCATCCTGCCTATAAGTGGTTAGACATTTAAGCAAATTTCAAGGCTTATCTTGGGATACTACAGTGGAACCTCATTAACACAAAATCACTTGGGACAAAGTTTTAAGCTTGTGTTATTAGTTTATGTTATGATGTGATGTAAGATCAGTTTGAAATCCAAACTGATTTCACATAGAAATGTCAGGAATCAAATATCATTTTGTATTATCTGGGATTTTGTGTTAACAGATTTTTGTTTTATCAGGGTTTGACAGTGTTAAGCATTTTGTGATGTATGTTTTTAATCAAAACTCACATTCAGCATTTTCTAGAATGCGTGTTAGTGTACATTGTTTGAGAATTGAAAGGGGGAGATATTTAATGCCAAAAGTTCCGCCTCAGAATAGAATATGTGAAGTTTGGGACCTTAATGAAGTTGAAGATGAATACCATCTCCTTATGCGTTGTAAACTTTATGATTGTTATCACAATTTTATTTTCTAGTCTCTCAGACATTTCTGATATTGAAAATCTCCCTCTTGACTAACTATTTAAAAGGAGCCTGCAAGAGTATGATATATTGCATATGATATCCATATTAATGTAAAATAATGTTCCTGTGTTGACATTTTAAATACATTTTTATGTCTTTTGGTTTTTGACTACACATGTATGTCGTTTAATTGTCAATAAAATCTTGAATCTTGTAATAAAAATAGGTATCATGTTTATTCTTGAGTAGAATAAGAGCATTTGAAAACGTATAATTTCTCATACATTTTGTGTATATATTACACCCTGCATACTTTCTCCACAAGCTTATAGAATAATTCATTACGGTATATCATTTCAAGAATTTAGGCCACAATATTTTGTTGTATCTTGATATGAACAGTTGAAATTTTAAAGAGCTGCTATTAAAAATGAAAAATGCCTGATTTTTAAAATTCACTTGTGTACTCATATGTTAACAAAAGGTAGCCCCTCTTGCCTTATATATTGTACTATTGTACATGACCCAATAACCTCTGATTTTTGGAAATAAATTGAACACAAGTGTATACTCCTGAGAAAAAGGTATAAATAGCACAATATTATACATAGGCCTCCTAAAACACATACCAAAAGCGTGAGGGGTTTTCCCTTACACAATGCTGAATCATATGCCTATGTCATCAGATGACATTCAAATTTGAGATTTACTGAACAAACATTTACATGACAAGTAAATACACCACTATCAGATGTGTTTCTCATTTTTTATCAGCTTACCATCAGTTTTGTTCAGTCATGATGAATAAGGATTGTAGCTAACAGAACATTAATTGGAACCTGAGATGATTATCTGAGATGGGAACCATGGCATCGTTTGCAAAATGTGTTATGCTTATTCTACAACTTTATATTTTATAACTTGCTATGGCGTTCACTTTGTATGATATTATTGACTCTAAATACATATCAGATGATTATGAACTTAGTTCCAGACAACTGGATCATCCAGTACTGGATCATTACTCTATATCTAGACTGCAGGATACCATAGTGCTGTTCTTCTACCCATCCACAGAAGAGGATGCTTTTTGTCTTGCCAGTAGGCATTGATGGCCTCATATATATATATATATACATGCTTCTTACTTTTGTTCCAGCCAGGGTGCATTGGACACTTTTTATTTCGACATCATGCTTTCTGACTGTTGTTCCAAGTTAGAGGACAATGATAACTTCCTCTTCAGACGACATGATTTTGACCATTGTTCCAGATTAGAGCACAATGATAAACTTCTATACATTGATAACCTTCTGTTTAGACAAGATGCTTTTGATTGTTGTTCCAGGTTTGAGGATAACTTTCTCTTAAGACAACATGCTTTCTACCGCAATATTTTTATTTTAGAACTTGCCAATGACAACTTTCTGTTCAGACAACAAGAAAGTAATTACTACATTCCAAGACTTCAAGGTAATAAGTACCCCATATCCACCGTACCAAAATACACATATTTAGTGCACCCAGTTTACAATGACATGAAACCATCTTTAAATCAGCCAGCAACGTATCAGAAATATTCACCATTAACAATGAACAAGAATTTACATGACAAGCAAATATACCACTTATTTGATAATATAGAAAGCTACCAGTTCTATAACAACTGTTTTAGACAGAATGAACAGAGGAAAACACTGCTAACTCATCTACTAAGAAAGCAAGATAAGATTCTGCAACATCTGCTAAGAAAACAGAATCAATCGCAAGGTCATCTTTATCCTGAAACCAGCTACAATAATCATACCAAATTCAGAATACAGGACCACTATCCATCAAACATACAATCAATATGTCTTTCAGGAATTGTGACAGCCCCAATAGGCATGATGACAGTCATGATTAAAAACATTCTGATTCCACAAGAACAAGTGCTAGATATTTGGGCATACATGGGTCCTGTTGATATTGCTAAAGCTGATATAGTTCTGCTATGTATTTATGCCATTAAGACAAACAATGAAGCAGCGAAACAACAGATTATAGCATATGAAATGGAAAATATCAGTGGGAGATGTGCCGTTCCAACAAACTTTGCTTTTAAGAACAATGGTGAAAATCTCAAGGTTAAATTAAAGAATATTTTTCCAACTGAAAAATGGTTTGTAAATTCTTCCATAGAAAAGTACATTCCACTCAAAAATATACAATTAGGAGGTCTTGGAGCAAGATGTGATTTCACATTTACTTCCGATAAACATTCAAATTCTAATACAAACATGCAAGGTCATCTTGTCGGTGAGTTTGATCTAATGCAAAATGGAAATAATAATGTTGTTGATGGAATTTGTTTCACAGATTACCATGCACAACCAAAGCAAAAAGGTAGTGATGCTAAAAATTGTCAAACACAAGAGATTAATGACTCTTGTGACCTTGAAAGCTCAGTAAATTCAGGAAACCATCAACCACAACAGGAAAAGATAAATGTAGGTCTACTTGGACTGGAAGAAGAATCAGATGTGTTGGTGTCATCCAACGATTCTCAAGTAGTTTCAGCAATTGATCTTTTGACAAATGGCAACCCTCAAGAACTGCAGCACAACAGCTAGAAGAAGTGCTGACTATGTTGATATCACCCAATGATTCCAAGGTAGTCTCAGCAAATGATCTTCTGATAAATGGCAACTCTCAAGAAATGATAAACATGGCAAAATCAGGAGAGCCACAAGCAAATCAGATGTATTATAAGGGAAAGCAAACAGTACCAACTCGTGAAGAAATGCCAAACGCGGTGGTATCACCCAATGATTCTGATGTACTTTCAGCAGAAGACAGTGGTGGGTTAAAGCCAACATGAAATTCAGAAATGGAATCACATATTTGCACAGGCTGTACCGACATTAAACGGAAGTACAGCCAATGAAATTTTTGCTGGATATTAAGACTGCTGGATTTTTGTAATGTATAGATTGCTTCGTAGGGTCTATGGTTGTAAGGAAAACATGAGAGTTAATATCTGTCTCAAGGACACCATCATTAATTGGATTAAAATCTAAAACTCTCAATGCCTGATGATTCAGTAAGTGTCAGAGAAATATACCACAAAGTAATGAATGCTCGTAATATTCATCAAAATAGTAGGGCTTTGTTAGCAAGTACAAAATAATAAAGATGATTGTAAATAAGCTCAAAAGAACACACATACATACACAGACATATTGGAAGACTTCTGCTGAACAGAACTACGGTCAGCTGATCTTAAAATATATTCAGATTATATTTATAGAATACTCTAGACTGAAAAATATGAACAAAATTATTTTGGTATATGAGGGGTGCTCTGGTAAAATGAGAGGAAAGTCGCAAATTTCAAAACTGAGTTGATGACATATTTTAATTCTCTATAATCTCAGCTTTTGAATGATACATAATATGTCACACTTTTTTCCCCATTCTTCATTTAGAGATTGAGATCTAAAGCAGTACACTGAATATATTGCAATAAAAATTAGTTGCAAACAAATTTCAAAGATACTGATTACTACAATGTTTAATAAGGTGGATTCATACTCTCATACATTCGGTACCGAATGTATATTTGTAACGTCAAAATATATTCAGCATCAAATTAAAAGTATGAACCGGAGAAAGATATATTTTGCTAGTTGCCCGCCGGGCATCAATATGTGCTGAATAGTGTTGTCAAGCGGGCTATTTAATCCGTTTCAACTCGGCATGGTCATCCAGTTTCATTCGGTGTCAAATGATTTTGAAGTCACAAGTATACATTCGGTACCGAATGTATGACAGTATGAATCCACCCATAGTAACATGCAATCAACTAACCGTGAATAATTGCCTTTGCCAGCAAAGTTGACTTTCAAAACTTTAGATATGGGTAAACACTTGTGCATGAAGGTGTTTTATGTCAAAAAAACAAATTTGACTTTTTCACCCTATTTTTACTTTAGATGCCATTTATTCAAAAAAGTAGATTTGCGACTTTCTTCTTATTTTGCCAGAGCAGCCAACATAAGAGTCATGGCACATAGGTACATCATTACAAAAAAGTCCATTTTGGGATAAGGCAAGCTGAAGTTGAAAATGACCGGAAAAAAGGTTGTAAGGTCGATTTACAGATTTTGTTAAATTTTGGTTCCTTAAAATACTTTTTAGTATGAAAAAGAATTTAAAATATCAACAACATTTCAAGATTTTATGACCATGACAGATCCATTTCTTGCTCACAAATATACATGGGTCAGTCACACTTGAATTTTTCACCACCTCTAGCTCAAACATGGAGTTAGCGATTTTTAAATATTTTTGCCATTTTAATCTGTAAAAGTTGTCTGTTGAATTTGGTTGAAATGTGATATCAAACATTTCAGCTGCTATGGGGTTTTGAAGTAGTATTTATTAATGTCAACAATTCAAAAGCATAGTTTGGGCTTTGTTGAACATTCTGAATTTCAATAGTAATTTACTCAGAAGTTGTGATTGCCATAGACAAAATCTTGATTGCGTTTTGACCCAACTTTTGAACCAAAACTCAGATTGAAACTAATTTGGTATCATATAACTTCAACTTGTAGTGGTGGGCTATAAAATGGTGATGTTTCAGAGAGCGTAGGGTCCCTGCTTATATGAAGCGCCTTATGGAATAGGACATTAAATTATATATATATAGAAATAATACGGGACTATGTTTTATTTTGATTTTATGCTAATTATTTAGTTTAGAAATAGTTGTGAATGTTTAGAAAAAATCAGCACCACAGAACATTTTATAATGAAATTAAAGATGGAACAAATATGGGTGTCTCTAGAAATACTCGGTCAAGTCGGTCTTTTTTATGACAGGCCAGCAAAAACATTACAAAATATCGCCTGATATATCGGGAAAACAAGCCGGTCACCATATTGTTTCTTTGATGATTTCTGAAAGGTTTGCTTCAAAACTTGAAAACAAAGTTAAATTTAGAATGCTTGAATCACTAATTACAGAGATACAGAGCGTTTTCAGACCCCTACTTTACATGCAAAAGTATAGGAACGTTATTTGGGATATTGCACCCTATAAGAACGCGATGACAAAATCGCCATTCTTACATAGTTGATGAGTAAAATCAAATGAAATTATACAATATTTGGCATTTTTAGAAATACAAAAATCTTCCCACATGTTTTAAACAATTTTCAAGTAATATTAGTAATATAAGAACAAGTTAGGCGCCATCAAAATTGCTTGAATGAGGGAAAACGCGCCAAAATCAGCATTTATGTGATATATAGGCGCACACCATGAAATTTCAAAAATTACACTCATGTTTACATA
>JXSR01S025444.1:32734-44807 GCA_000969725.1 Ophiothrix spiculata
TTGTTTGTTTATATTTTGCATGTATATATTATGGAAATAAAGTTGAATTGAATTGAATTGAATTGAATTGAATAAATACTGTTTCAGATGCCTGATTTCTATTATTGTATTTATGGATTTAATTCAATGTGGCCAAATTTATTTATATGATTGGCCAATATTGGCCAGCTTTGGTTTTATATTCATTGTTTTATTTTTTTTGTATGAAAGTTGACTTGCTGGGAAGGTAACTTGCAGGGAAGGAGGTGTGGCGAACCCCTCACCGCAGATACAACAAATTGTGGAGTCTGCATGCCCAAACGCTTTGTAAGAGAGGTGTGCACTCCGACCTGTGAATACAGGCCGTCCCCTTTACCTTATCTTTTTAACCAGAGTAATTCTGATAATTGCAAACACTCTTGTCCTTAAGTAAAAAGCATATAGGCCTACACTACAGTCTATAGTTACCCGGGGTAATAACAAATTAAAATGTTTGAATTTTACCGACAAATTTCTGAATTAAAAATTGGAAATGGATAAATATTGGATAAATATGGAGCTAAATTTAACAACACAGGCTAGAATAGGTTAATAGCAGTTCCATAAAAGCAAAATTAATGATTTATGAAACTTCCGACTTCACCTAAAGATGGCAGCAGATATCCTTTCATACAGGTATAGCTAAACTAATTGTACCATATATCACTGGATATCAAAGGCGTTAATCAAATAAATCAATGAAATTACCAAAGGTGTATTATGTGAACGTCCAGCTCAAACTAGCCATAAAGTCGGCTTCGGGTCATTTTTTATTTATTTTATTTATCTGTAAAGTCCATGTTATAAGGAATAAAATGACACCTTGATAAACTCTACTGGTACCACAAGTCATGTTATGGCCCGTCATAGTTTGTCATGGAATAAAAGGTGCAGGTGAGATAAATACATTTAAAAGCCAATAAGCTGTATGCTTTCCTGTTATGGGCCTTGTAAGATTTGTATTTTGTCATACTATAGTCACCGAGTAACAGAGATGACACTGAGCTCAAAACATGGCCCCAATTACGTAACCTGTAACGTAATATAAAAACAACATTGAGTTTGAACTTTTTATAATCTATAATTCAGTTTTAAAATCCACATTACCTGCAATTAATATCATCTTGTTTAGGCTTTTGTTAAGGAATCCCAACTTGGTATGTTCTTTGATGATAAAAAATCTGTCATTTGATATTATGTGCCAGTGACTGTCATGTCAAACTAAATAAAAATTATATGGTTCACAAGAAACAGGACATGTTTGTTTTCTTAACATTCAAAAGAATCGGTATAAATTACACATATCTTTGTCATTGACCTTAACACTGACTCACTGTAAAGCGTGCCAAAAAAGGCATTTCTCCACACGAAGATCAGTCAGAAAATAGATTGTCTTCATAGACTCAATACACCAATTGCAAAAATGCAATACATCAAAAATCATACAGAACCACACATAGCCAACATTAAAATACACCATGCTTCAATTGATGATAAGCTCCAAATAGTAATTTACATGATTTCCATCATCTTGCACTTATCAGCAAACTATGTTTGTATTTTCAATGACATAAGAAATTTGACAAAACTATTTTAATTTTTATCAAAAATCAAAATTTTGCTTCAACATTTTTTTCAATCTATCTATCATTTACCTTTTAACCTTTACCGACAAGTCATTATTTTCATAATGATTCAAGCATTAAATAATATATATTGACACCAATAAAGCACCTCAGTTAAATTCACCAATCCATGGAGCCCCAATGGACCATGTGTGACCTGTGCACCACTAGTGCATGAGCACGAAATTTGGCATAGCGGGCATGCACGTGCAAAAACCTGAGGGGGGGGGGGGGGTAACTTACATACTTTTGCATGTTGTCATCACTGAGCAAGCCTTTACAGATCAGACCCTTAATGCAGGTATCTTGAATGCTAATTTGCTAACCTTATTATGGACATGCAATAAAAAAAACTACCCTTTTCACTGACCTTAAACAATATTATATACTAAGTTAGTATGGAACACAATTGTTTCCAAACCCCAAATTGGGGGTTACAAATTCCAATTTATGCTTCTTATTTATCAGAGAGATATTACTACAAAATTACTAAGTACAAAAAGTCTCCAAAATAGTAGAAACCCTTTTGACTGAATTTCCATGTCTTAGAAATTCATACCCTAAATACTGACTAGCGACTCTTCCAAAAATTCATTAAATTGCTACCCTATTTGTAAACAGTCCACGCAGACTGCAACTAAAATGTACCCTTTCCCGATGATTTCTGCTCAGTGATAACAGTAGATATATCCTGAGTGCCCCCCTCTCCTCGACCAAACAATTTTCTCAAATTTTTGAATGAACTTTCAAAATATTTGCAGGTATTTTCAGATTGTTTTCGAAAAATACAACACAGTCTTTACACACGCTATTACTATTAGGCATTAAAATCGAAAGACTGCATATCGGTAGGCATCAAGTCATGTTGCATTGATGAAATCGCTGGACTCTGAATACACCAGGAATTATAGTACATTTTTGCCTAACCAAACTTCCAGTCATGTGACTGAGCCAATCCATTAGCATGGGAGAGGAGTAGAAAAAATAAAACGCTTGGTTAATGTGAAAATCAACGAAGATGCTAGCTTATATACAGGCCACCAAGTAATAATTTATTGTTTGTACTATATTTCTTGTTAATGATTTTTAAACCAAGTTATACCATTTGTTTCCTATTTTTCTCGGTAAGGTAAGGACTTATATGAAACATATTGGATAACCATGGTGTTGAATTGGTCACAAGGTAAACCAGTCATGCCAACATATAGAGGATTTGGCCTTTACGTTTTTATTATCATACCGCCTAATTATTGAGCGAACTGGAAGATCACATGACCTTCACTTTTAATTGGCAGGGTGTTCGACTCTCGATTTCTGATAACATGACAAGTTTATCATTGCGATCCGAGAATAGGTCAAAAACAGGATCTTTGGACGAGTAGCAAATAAACACCATTTTATTGCACATCACTAATTTACAAATTATCCCTGCTCATCTCACCACAGAAGTTTGGTTAGGCAAAAACGAACTATAGACTACACTCAACAGTATTAGTACCTAAAAAAATCAATTAAAAAGTTCAAGAATTAATGAGCTAATGGATTTTCTGGGGTTCCTTAATGACCGACTGCGTAGGCAGATTGGTATAATATCTGGCTGTTTGCCATTCCTGAGTTATTTTTATTTGCATGGTCCCTGACATTAATGGGACTTTTAGGGTTAAATTATTATTGAACTTTTGAAACTTTAAATTAAGTGTACTTTAAGGTAAAAGGTTGCATAATCTGGAAATATACTTATCTAATTTGACGGCTTTTCAATGTTATCACGATTAAACCTGATCTTTGAGCAAAAATCAGAATGGGTACTTTTATTACTTTAATCCATCTTTTAAAAAATTCATTCTTTTCTTTCCTTTTGAATTTAACTAAATTGTATCAAATCAATTTTATATCTTAAAATCTTAATGTATTTTGTTCAAAACAAAGGCAAAATATGAAAAGTATGACACGCTTGTTTTATTTTATGAAGTGATGCATCTGTACAGTGTTAAATATGTGAATATAAATACCTACGCTATACAATAGCTAGAACATAGTACTACCATGTTTTCAATGACAATTCAAGGTATATTTTCATGAAGAACAAAATGTGAGTGTTTATTGTTCTTCATGGTTATGTCCATGTTGTCATATTAGTATTTTCAAACATTATTCAATAAAATCATTACATTTTAAAGGCTTAAAGCAATAAACCAAACTGTTGGACACACAATAGAAATAAAATTTAAACACACCTTAAACTACCCCCTGACCTAGTTTAGTTTTAAATGCATTTTAGAGTAGTTTGACTACAAGTTAAATTTCAAACAATGATTACATTTAGTCATTCTTTGAGAATTATGTTTACTTTTTTATCGTTTAATTCAAGATTTAAACATTGCTTAGCATTAAACATCATTCTAGAATACGGCCCATTATATTTAATTTGAAAAAATCAGGACCTATTAGGGTTTTAACCCATGACCTTTATTTCTGTTCATTGTACACAATATGCTTATGCTTTGTGTTAGTGTGAAATTTTTTATGATATTGAAATAAAGTTTGAATTGAAAAAATGCCATAAAAGCAAAGCATATTGACCATCTTTAAATATGTTTAAATTTCAATGCTAAAATGAAGAAAATCACACAAACCACAGACAAAGGCAAGAATTCAGAAATAGGCCAAGAATGACAGTTTCATTTGAAACTGAAGTGATTGAAGCAAATTTGCCAATTTCCCTTGCTAGTTTAACAAAAACTTCACCGGTTAGTGACTTTTTAATAAGTCATACATTCAAAAATGAAAAATTCTGGCTTTTTAGACAGAGTTGATCAATATTTGTGCCTGATTATAACTTAAAATCATACATCTTCAGAAATAAAATGCAATGGTTAAAGACACACAAATAAAAGAAAGCGAACTTGCACATAAAAGATTTTAACCATTGACAGACAATCTAAACAAAGCTATACAAAGTCAAATTTTGTAATAAAAAGTTCATTGAATTTTATTCGTATTTGCTTCTACAATATATATAGAAATTGAGTAAATATGACTCAGTCAAAAAGAACACTTTGGAATTCCATTGAATTTGCCTTTCACTAATAATTTTATCAAGTATGGACATCATATGAAATGAAATATATTCATTAAAAAAAAAACCTAAAAGATAAAGGTTAATGAAGTTCATTTCAAAAAATTTTGTATTCCATGTGATTTATCCAATTAACCTCTGCCAATTTACATATCTGTAACCCTGGTCAACCTAAAGTTTCAAAACTACTTTACAAACCTGTCACATACTTTGATTTTGATGTTCCTACTAGCTTCAATTTTTCATACTATTGTTGTTTCAAATAATTTTGCGGACATGAATATTCAGAGCCTTGCGCCACAGTATTGCGTGTGCCTAATTTAAAGGCAATGCCATATTTGATGAAAAGCAGGAACAAATTCACAAAAAGCAAAGCAATTTTGAAATGCGGCAAAGCTCTGATCTTTAGTGGCATGCCAAAGGGTCAGTGGTATGCCCAGAGGAGAGCAGGGGGGCACGTGCCCTCCAGTTTGGTTTGTCAGTCGGGGGAAAAGGCCCATTCAGAGATTTTGACAATAAAAGGATACCAAAAAAGGAGAGACGAAAATCAAAAGAAAAGAGATGAAAAATAGTTGAAAAAATTGTCTATGCGCTTGTGAGACCTTTATTTTATTTTTTTGCTCGTCAGTTTTTCAAAAGCTACGTCAAAAAAATTGGGTGTACTGTTTTCTTTTTGGTCACCTGTCATTCGGGGAAACTGATATAGTGGCCCACTACTCAAAAAAAAATCCTGGGCATGCCATACCGGCTTTGAATATGAATAATCAGAATCACAAGATATTATCAGCATGCATTTTCTACATTTGCATTCACCTGTTTATCTAAAAGTCAAATTTAATGAAATCTAAATCATGAATTGCACATTTAAATGACTCAAAACTTGAGCTATTTTTAAGGTGTTGTTTCTGTCCTCTAGACCAGAAGAGGATGGTCGTGGCAACTGTTACTGGTTGCCAGACGGTATCATAGCCAATCCCCCCGATTGCGTCATGTCCTATACCGCCTCTGGCGTAAAGCCGTTGGGATTCGTGGAAAAATAAAACTTCCGGGATGATCAATAAAATTATTTTCGTAATCGGTAAAAAATATGATAACGTATATAAAAAGTGGGGTTCACGCGTGAACTCCAGCGGATTTAGAATAACACAATTATGTTGATTACTATAAGAACACTTTTGTAATTTTTTTAGGAAAGGTAAAAATATGATCTTTGCTATTATTTTCTTCAATACGTGAGTCACGTGACCCAATAGAAATACATGTAAATCGTACTCTAAATTTGCGTTTTAGAAATCCCTCGTCCCTAAATCTAGTGGATGTTTTTATCGTGTCCTATGCCGCCTGCTCTAGACCCCCATTTCGGAGTCATCCTCTGTTCTTGACCCCTTTTCAGAAATTAGGACTACTCAATCCAACTGAAAACATTATTATGCTTTGAAGGATCCAAGTGTGGAAAAACTTGGATCCTGAGCATAATAATGATAAAATTGGATGATTTTCGTCCTATATTTATTGTTCTCGCTATGAGTTTTAAAATATTCGCCCAATATTTTTGCAACTCATAGCTCGACCAATAAATATGGGCTCAATCTATCCAATTTTATAACAAAGTTGAGTACCCCTAACACAGGTTTCTTTACAGCCATGCGTTTTGAACTCGCCACCCATAGCGTTACATGACCCAATTGCAAAAAACAGACACCTATCAAGCTTCAAATCAGCGTATCTCCAAAAGTATAGATGTTACCTCAACAAAAGTATACATTTTCTGAAAGCTAATCGTCTAAGGAATCTGATTTGACTTAAATTAAGATCATGTACAGGGTGGCTGAAAAATTATACAGGGTGATAAAGTAAAAAAATCATAAATTTATGTGAAAGATATTATTATGACCAAATTTTATTGTGTGATATGAAACATCAAAAGTAACCTCATAATAAGACATAGCATAACATAAACTTTAGTAAAAAATAACATTTTGATAAGTTCTGGCAGAGTGCTATGGCAGTACAGGGTGTGAAAAAATATGTACTTATCAGACATGAAAATCTTGATTTTGTGTGAATATTTTTGAACATTTTTTTAAAGAGTGTATCCTACACTAATTGTAATGACATATTTTGATTCCTTAGGTTATTAGCTTTTTAAAAATGTATACTTGTGCTGTCTTATGTTGAATAGTTCTTGAGATACAACGATTTTAAGCCAACAAGTCATGTAATATCTGTAAAAATTGTCATTTAGTGTGTTGCGAATGGGGAAACTTGGTGTTACTGTTATTTATTGTCTGCAAAAAGTATTTTACAGACATGGAAGAATAAAATAATTTGTCTGAAATTAATAAAGAATATATAAGCTTTCATTTGAGACCAACTATGCATGTAGAGACCAAAGTTTGACAAATATGTGAGGGTTTGAATCCACGTACACACCAAAACTTTGGATTTCCCATAGAGTTTGTGTGTACCGCTTCCCCCGCCTCCGCTTCCCCCGCCTCCACCACCCTGCCCATCATGAATTCTTTTAGTCACAGTATCATCATTAAAAAGGCTAGAGTATTCTCCATTACAGGGCTGAGAGTGCATTTATTTAGCTTTAAAATGAGACCCAAAGCATAACAATACCTTCATGTTTGGCAGAGATATCATCAATTCATTCAAGTCAAATTTGAAAAACGTAACATCGCCACCCTTTATGGCCTTACACAAAAAGATGATTGTTTGTAAGTTTGTGTCAATAATTAGGCAAGAAGTGCACACACTTTGACACTTCTCAAATAATTAAAAATGAAATGCTTTATGACACAAAAGACCCGTTGTCAAAAATGCTGAAAGTGCAACTTCGATATTTATTTGAAAAATATACCAAAGTAAGTGTAATATTTCACAGCATAGTCTTGACTTTAAAATTGGTCTATTCCATACCTGCCAACTTGTAAATGTATAAAAGTAGACTTTGCAACCAAAAAAGTAGATTATTTCACTAAAAAGTAGATTTTACACACAAAAGTACCAAGAAGCTATGCATTTCACAAAACCAGAAATCTTATTTAGTAAGATTTTCTGTTGTCATAAGCCCAAAAATCTTAATAAATAAGATTAAATCTTACTAGTTGGCAGGCATGCTATTCCAAGAAATTTAATAGTAAATAAATAACAAAGATAAATAAATAAATAAATTAAATTTAAATTAGAAATTAAGGACCAAAATAAACATAAAACCAGTCCCTCAAAATCTAGGTTAAATTTCGTCCGTACTTGCTAGACAATAGCCAGTGAAGACTGAACTTGCCCTGTTTTGACAACTTTACCATGGAAAAATTGTCAAAATTATTATAGGTTTGATAACAAGTCATAATCTGTTTTAATGCATATTTTTAGGTTCAATATTCCTGGAATAGAAGTAATTTTAATTGGACGTTCAATAAACTCTTTCAGGTTGCTTCAGAGTCGCCTTGTTGTGTGTAGCAGAAGCAAATGACCACTTTTCCACTCTTCAGAGTCGATGAAAAAGGAGTACAACCTTGCATAATTGCCGCGATGATTCGTCCTGACGAAAGTAAAATTCAATTCAACTGTTCAAACAGTGTCAATGCAACCAAAAAGACAACATTAGCTTTCACCACCTTGCTTCATCATTAGTATTCCATTTCACTCATAGATTTACATGGGAGATACCAGCCTTGCAGCCATTTTTATTCTGGCATGGAGGCAACACTTGGTGGTATTCTGGGTTTTGCCGATGATGCATTGCATCTGGTCATAATGCAGGAAAATTGAAAACACACATGTTGGTTTGCTTGCGTGGAGGTTGTTTTTCATTTACGCGAAGTATTATTTGTGCAGTCTGTCTCTACACGCAACAAAATCTTGGCACTCGTAGTTGATTTTGGCAGGAATGGACCAGAATAGCCCAAACTTTAGCTCCATGGCTGATGACGCCATTAAATGGGCAGATATACAAAGCCCGGCATATCCCCTGTAAATCTATGGTTCCACTCCTACTTCCTGGAAACCTGTTTCATGCTATTCAAAAGGACTAGATCACACATGATATAATTATGTCTAAAAGAAGTTCTAGAGGTAGGATTTTACTCACCGAGTAATAAAATTGATCTGTAATGGCAAAACTGAAAATTTTCACTTGATGCTTATTTAGTCCCAAGCTATTGAATTCAATAGGATCTGCATATACTTTTGGGCTTTGTGGGATATGCACCAATCATTCGATCAATGTTCAGTGATGGCTCCTTATACCAATGTAAGCGTAACAGGACTTTACTTGCTTAAGGTGGCCTAGCACACACAAACGGTGTTGGACACTAGTGAGCTCATATTCACGCATGAGACCATGGGCGTTACTCCTGATGGCGCAGGACTCAAAGCGCACAGTTCTTATGGTATTAGTCACTGTTAAAAAAATACAAATATTTATGCTTAATATCTCAAAAAGTAAATTGATGACCATATTTTTTTATTACAATTTTATAAGGACCAAAACATATGTGAAAAAGAGAGAAAAAACAGAGCCGTTTTCTAATTATAAGTGTTTTTGTCTTTTTTATTTTAATTTTATCATAGAAGCCAATGGTAAAAAGTGGTGAAACATTGTGTTTTTAAATGGATTTTTCTCAAAAACTAAGTCGCTGACCCCCCTTTTTAATTTCAGAAATGTGATCAGCACATATGAAAACACCCTATATCAAAAAATAAGAAAAATAAATAGAGGAATTCTATCTGTGCTAGGCCACCTTAAAAACTTTTGCTAAAACTGTTTAAAACTTTGTGAAATGCATGGAGTACAATGCATAGTGATTTGAAAAATAATTGCAAAATAATAAATGTTATGTGTAAGGCCATTTGGCATCAAGAGTTAGTATATAACAGTGACAGTGGTCATGAACTGTGTCTATTAATTTGCTAACTTAGCAATTTCAGTCAAGGTCAAATTAAAAAAAAAAATCTGTCACAATTTACACGTACCGGTATTCCAAAACTTTAACCTGAAATTTGGTTTGAATAAGTAGAAGAAAATGAGCAGTCAGCCATGATTTATTAGATTTATTGAATCGTTGAATTCCCAGTTTGCTTACTAAGTAAAAAATGTCAATTCAGTCCGTCTGTAAAGCGAGTAACAGAGCCAATAATTATATACATTGGTTGCTATTTTACATATACTTTTTAACAGTTTAGATGGGCCAGCAACAATGGTATTTTATCAATTGCTTTTGGCATTCAAAAGTCTGAAATCAATCAGAAATGATTCAAGCAAATAATTGATTTTTTTTTTGTCGGTGAAGATTGCACATTTATGGAATTTGATTGCTTTTTAGAAACATTTGTTTTCATGTCATAGTTTTGTATACGGAAACTATTTAAAAGTGTGTACAATATTGCTTTATGATGTTATCAAACTCTTTTATCAAATGAATAACAAGGTAAAAATGAGTTCATTGAATTAACAGTCTGTTGTACTTATCAGGCATTGGGGATGTTTAGTTCATGTCCCAGGGGGCTCACTCACATGTATGAGCAGGGTACCTGTGTCCAACAAAATGTTTGGATCAGATGGCTACTATGATTTTTTGCAAAATTTCAGTTCATTAGACCCTTTCAAATCAATTATACCATATTGTTTCTATTAATCGCCAATTCTCTATTAAGGGGCCTGTTAAGGCTTATATTTTGACTTTCTTTGTTGGCTTATAAGTCTAAAAATATTAAGTTACAGTAAAGAAAAGTATACATTTCTATGCTATTGGTTTGGTTCAAAAATGACCATATTTGGGAAAAAATAGCAAAAAACAGTGATTTTGCTTAAACATTTTTTGGGAAAAGTAACTAAAAAAACTGTTACTGCCATTTTATCACATATCGTTTTTTGGAAACTGCACAAAATTATCTAGGAGCGCATTTTTTTTTTTTTCAAATAAAGCCAAATTTTTCGAAATATAATGAAAACCATGTTAAATGTGTCCTTTCCGACATTTATCTGCATCAATTTTGATAGAAACTAACGAATATCTTTGATTTTAGGACCTTAAATTAAAAAATAAGAAACGCTATCCTAAATTTTGATATACTGTACATGATGGTTGAAAAAGCTTTCCTTGTACTTTTTAGTTTTTTTAGTTACGTTTCCTGAAAAAATGATGTTTTTTCATCAAAACTGAAAAGGAGAAATCCCATGTTTAATGAAGAAATCGCACATTTTGACCTTAAACCCATGAATTATGAGGTCTTAACCTTGGGTATCGGACATGAAAACTTATTATGTAATTGATAGTATTGGTAAGTATTGTGCTTAACTTTCAGATCCAATTTTAAGCTCCTCATTTTGTAAATATTGAAAGAAATCTAAAATACCAATGTTCAATTATTTGGTCTTTGTTTACAAAATTGACAAATTTATTGCGGGATTTTAACAAATGTGCTCATGCAAGAACATAACGCAACGCGTTCACCCGCGCACGCAGTACTTGTTGCCGCACAAAAAGGCACGCACATCAAAACACGCAACCTAAACGTAAAATATAGGATGCGTATCTATGCCAACAGCCACATGTTTTTTTTTACTGTAAAATGTCAAAAGAATCTTTAAATTTTACTTATAAATAAGTTCAAAATATTTGTTTTGTAGTATTTTATTGTCTGAAATAAAAGGTAACATGCTGAAGTATCAGAAAATGCAGAAAAACCAAATTCTGCTTTAGAACAAACGGCCGGGATTAACAGGCCCCTTAAACGCCCATCCCAAAAAATTTCGAAGAGAAGTGTTAAAAAACATTCAATTTTGTATCATTTTCGTGTATCATTAAGCTTAACTAACAATCGCTAGTAACAGGAAACGGTACCAATGAGGTCACGATCCTGTAAATTATGAAAAATTGTCGGTACTTCCAGGTTATCGGGGGCCATGTAACAGTAAGTTGCCGTTATTGTTAAGCTTACTTAGCGATTTTGTGCAAATTTTGATGTTGAAAATTGGTCTCTAATAATCGCCCACCCTTCAAGAAATGTCGCCGCCAATGGGCGTTTATTAGGAACAATACAGTAAAGGCCCATTTTTTGCATAAAATCAGTTCAGTATAAATAACCCCAGTCCGGCACTTTGCGCCCCACACATACATGTACCTATCATTTTCAAATTTGAGCCCCCCCCCCCGGTGTTCATGTACCCTGATGCTTTGTTAAATGTATTCAGTTTGAATTTTGTGCCAATCATGCACCTATTTTGGTTGCCTTTGAGTGAATAGGCCCCACTCAAGTAATGGTCTACCGATGAGGTGCCAAATGCATGAAATCAGATCTGTCTATAGGATTCAAGGATTTTTATCAACCAATAAACTAT
>JXSR01S025446.1:9678-20651 GCA_000969725.1 Ophiothrix spiculata
TAACAGGTACCTATCCTATCTTATTTTATTTGTACAAGGTATAAAGGTTTCGAGATAATTTAAGCAACGAACAGATTGTTGTCAGGTTGGTGGTACAAGTTATTACCGATACCTTGTCTGGGTGCCTTATAAGAAATAGGTTTTATAGGTAACAGGTACCTATCCTATCTTATTTTATTTGTACAAGGTATGAAGGTGTCGAGATAATTTAAGCAACGAACAGATTGTTGTCAGGTTGGTGGTACAAGTTATTACCGATCCCTTGTCCGGGTGCCTAATAAGAAATAGGATTTATAGGTAATAGGTACTTATCCTATCCTACTTTAGTTGTACAAGGTATAAAGGTTTCGAGATAATTTAAGCAACAAGCAGATTGTTGTCGGGTTAGGTTGGTGTTATTACCGTTCCCATGTCCGGGTGCCTAATAAGAAATAGGTTTGATGTATGACTCTGGTTGCGGAATATCGGGATTCAGAGACCATAGGTTTTCGGAAAAACCTGCTAACTCAAGTTGGCAAGTAAAACTCCCTTGTTTATTGATAAATGTGCAGGTGAACAATGAGGTATGTTTGTAACCTAGAGTTAGCAGGATTTTTATGAACCCATATTGAGTGTTAGAATGTCAGTCACATGATACACGTGACTAAGATCATGCAAAAAGCGCTTAATTCACCGGAGCTAGATTACTGTAACTCCTTGTTGTACTATAATGTCATTATTTAATCTGTTTCACTACTATGTCATTATTTAAGTGAAAACAATTTGAAGTGCTGGTTGATGTTGTCTAAGGGCTGATTATCAAGAAGCAAAGGCACACTCATGACTCAACCTGCTGTTGTTATTTATTAAAACAGCTGTTTGGAACGAATGGGCTGAGTGGAGTTGTAATGGGCAATGTGGTAGAGATGAATTAGTCAGAACTAGAACCTGTGGATCAAATCAGACATCGGCATGTTTAGGGAAGAGCGAGGAGGCAAGCGAAAGTTGCATTAATCGTAAGTATTTTATTTCATGAGGTTTAACCCTCGTCCACCTAAACTATTTTATATTATGTCGTTACCCCCCCCCCCTGTGAAAATGAAACTGATGCGCCAAAAGTGTCGTTATTCTATACCATAGTATAGGGAAGGGTCTCCTCTTTCTATTGATACCAAAATTCTGAAAATCGGTCAATGCGTCACGTAATTATGACGTCATACACAGGAGATTTTTGCCAATCTGGACCATTCTGGCAATTGCCAATTGTGGCCATTCTGGCAATTGCCAATCTGTGCACACAGAATTGGACGCAGTTGTGCCCACACTGGCAATTGCCAATTTGCGCCATTATGGCAAAAAATGGCTACTCAATGAACATTTGCCAATCTGGCCACAGCTGGGCATTTGCTCAGAGTGGCTGCCACCTGGGCGCATTTTGGCAAAGTGATAGAAAGCTATGTTTTTAATATTTTTTCAATGTTGACCAAAATAGAATATTTAGATGGTTCCCGTGATGGTGGTTCCCCAGTGTTTTCTTTTGGCTCCATCACAATAACAAAATACATGATACATTTTATGTATTTGAGTTCTAGAACCCTAGAGCGACATACATTGTTTTGGTTTAAAAAATGGAACGTTTTGGTGGTTCCCGTTATTGTTCCTGATGTTTGGTGGCTCCAATATAATAACATCATACAAGGATCATAGCTGTTTGTGGCTTAGACCCCTGAAGTGACATTGATTATTTTATTATAAAAATGGAATGTTTTGATGGTTCCCATGGTGGTTCATAGTGTTGGCTAGTTCCAATACAACAGTGTTACACATAGATCATAGCTGTTTGTGACTAAGACCCATGAAGTGATAAAATTGGAATGTTTTGATGGTTCCTGTGATGGTTATTGGTTGCTGGCTCTAATACAAAAGTATTATGCACGGATCATAGCTATTTCTCTCTGATTGGTCAATTTCATTACACGTTTAGGTTAGGACTAGGTTTGGATGGTATGGAAAAGTAGAGATGGGTGATATCAGTATTTATGAAAGCATTAGTATTGGGTGATAGAAGTCACCATACTTGTGATGAATGTAAGGTGGTAAGAATGTTTGGATTAGGATTGGGCGTTGTGTATATTTTGAAAAAAGTAGGGATGGGCGATATGACTTTCTGAAAGTACTTATATTGGGTGGTTAAATTCGGCAAAATTAATTGCGAAGGTAAGGTCAGGTTATTAGGACTAGGGTCGGGTGGTATGATAGATGTTTTAAAGTAGACATGGGCGATATCACTATTTCTTAAAGCATTAGTATTAGGTGGTGGAGGACGCCAAACTTAAATTGAAGATTGTAAGGGAAGGTAGATTAGACGAGGGTTGGGCAGTATGGATATTTTAAAAAGTAGTGATGGGCGATATCACTATGTTTGAAAGCATCAGTATTGGATGGCAGAGGTTGCCAAACTTAATGATGAAAGTAAAGGCAAGGTTGTTTGGACTAGGGTTGGGCGGTGTGGATATGTTTGAAAAGTAGAGATGGGCGATATCATTATTTCTGAAAGAATTAATATTGGGTGGTAGAGTTTGCCAAACTTAATGAAGAATGGAATGTAAGGTTGTTTGGATTAGGTTTGGGCAGTATGGATATTTTTAAAAAGTAGAGATGGGCAATACCATTATTTCTAAAAGAATTAATATTGGGTGGTAGAGGTTGCCAAACTTTATGAAGAATGAAAGGTAAGATTTTTTGGATTAGGGTTGGGCGGTATTGATATTTTTGTAGAGATAGGCGATATGACTATCTCTGAAGTACTTATATTGGGTGGGTGGAAAAAAAAGGTAGGCTGTGAGGATAAAACTTGCAGGGCATGTTAAAATTGTCAGTATTCTTCGTTATTTAAAAAAAAAAGACGGTGGAATTCTGTTATTTAGAAAAAAATATTTTGGTGGGCATTTAGCCAAAATTCCCATTTTTGACCCGAAAGACCTTTAGGCCCTATGATGTCATAATTACGTAACGCCCGGCCGATTTTTGTGATCTTGGTATTGTCGGACTAGACCTATCTATTGATAGCAAAACAAAGTTAAGGGGTTCCGTTCTAAAAATTTAGGGGTGGGGGGGGGGTTATCCCCTCTTTGGTTAGACATGTTAAAAAATGCTTGTTCGACGAGGGTTGATAAATTTGCATCCATTATGCTCGGAAAATGAGACAAAATTAATGCACTTTTGGTAAATTTTAATCGCTGTCCAATGCACTCAGCATTTACGTGCGTAAAGAATTGGACGCATTGAAATTGACCGCAACGCGCGTGCAATGATTTTTGTCTCATTTCACTCACGACATGAAATGTGCATTTTTTAACTATGAGGCTCATACATTAGAACGATAGCAGGACACAGGCGCAGCAAGTCTATCTTTCTACTACATTCTGTTCGTACCCGCGTAACAATCTAACCTATGATATTCTCTTTTTTTTTTTTTCTTTTAAAGAAATTGGTTTGATTGGAAAGACTGCTTCTATGAGCACTATATATTCGCAAAAAAATACTGCACCATCAAAAGCAGTTGATGGGAATACCAACGGCAATGTAGGATCATCATCATGCATACATACAAGTAAGATTATTTTAAGTAGGGGCTATATATATGCTGATTTTTCATAAACTGTTAATGCCAGTGGCATAAATGGAACATATTTCAGGTGGTTTTAATTCATATTTTCGAACTTCACTGATTTTCCCGGTATAATTTTGATATAAAAAATAGTCGAATTTGAAAACCGATATAGCTGATCGTTCTTTTTTCCACAAATGTTCCCTCAAATTGAATGGTTGTATTATTGTGATTTTAAACTTGGGACCGCCCATAATTATATTGTCTGATACTATAGTATAGGGTAGGGTCTCCTCTTTTCATTGATACCAAGATCATGAAAATCGGTCGAGGCGTTACGTAACTATGACGTCACAAAGTATTTCCGTACCGAAAAAAATCGACTTTGGCCAAAAATGGCAATTTGTTCCAAAAAATCGCTATAAAAGTTCTAAATGTCCAATTTTCGTCAACTTGTTTACCAATAAATGAAGAAATCAATAATTTTAACATGTTCTGTAAGTTTCAAGTCAAAAGAATGCAGATATGTTTTCAAAATTTTCCTAGTGGCAACCTCCCCCCCCCCCCTACCTGTCGACTTTGACGACCTACCATAACCCCACCTTAGGTCTAGATTTATTTAGGCATTAAATAAAACAGGTAACCAAATATGCAAATATGAGCGGTTGATGTGTTAAATGAAAGTAAAAATTGCGAGCTAGCATATAGTAATATGCAGTGAGCATATAATCCCCAATGTTAGTTAGTATATTCAAGAGGTCATTATTATCATTGTATCAACGAATAAACCATCAATAAAAAGTGACACAAAGAGATTATGCTCGGCCTCGGCCAATAAGCACCACGTAGGTGACCGCATTTCACATAAACATCAATCATCAACGCTTGATCAATCATCAAATTTAAAATCAATTAAGACGTTTCTGTAGTGTTGTCCTACCTTGCATTAGTCCTGGCACCATGACTTGACTTAGGACCTATAGAAATTACAATACCCAATGATAAAAGTTAATGATGGTCCATGGTCACAGCTCTGGGACTAACCTTGCATACGCGCAAGTTAAAAGCTATTGAACTCCAATTTACTACTCTTGCATGATTTTTGTTTTTCCAGAGCACTTCCATTCATGTTTTTACTAAAAAATAAATCAACAATCATCTTTATTACCGAATAACGTTAAAGCAATACTATAAAGTGTTTCTATATAATTGAAGTGCTGTCTGTCACCCATGACTTTTGATTTTTTTTTTGAGTGTGTCTTGTGCAGATATGAATACCCTCCAAACGATTTGGCTTGAATATACTTATTTTTTCTGTTGTTGAATGCCCAATTGTTGAATTAAGTTCGAGATTCCGAATTTATTTTCACATGTATTAGTATCGGAAAGCATACATGTCCTTTTTATCCATAATTTGGGTGCAAAACATTCTTTTGACAAAATACACGTGAAAACAATTTTAGATAGTCACATTTCTTCATTTTCCTGTTTTTACTATATACCATTTTTGATCAAAACCTTATAGTATTGCTTTAACTTCAAACCTTTATATTTGTATTGGGAGGGAAGGGACATTTTTGACCACATATTTTTTTTACCTATTTCCCACGAAATTAAGACACAAAAACAGTAAGATTACTCTGGTTTTTCAAAAGCTGATCTCACAATTGTTGTATTTTCAGAGGAAAATGATCCCAATCCGTGGTGGAAAGTTGATATTGGTGTCGATAAATTCATATCCTCCATAGAGATTTACAATAGAGTTGATTGTTGTCGTAAGTACGTTCTTCTTCTTCCTGTTTTATTTAATGCCTGTCAAATATGGAAATCTAGACTTAGACCTATCTCTGAAGAGACAGTAACCCTGTCGTTTATCACACGCTTTTTGTCATGCAGGTTAAAATTTGATGGATTGAGCATGATACAAAAGAATATATTGGTCGAGTTATGAGTTTCAAGAAATATCGTGCGAAACGCGCAGCGACGAGCTCGATATTTTCATTATCTTTGAGTATCATGCAAACAAAAAATCCATCAAATTTTATCATCATTATATTCAAAACCGGATATTTTGTATTCTGTTCGGTATCCCTGTCCGATTTTTTTTTAAATCGGTCAGCTGATAACATACACTAGTATTCAAAAGCATCTAAAATTGGCAAAAGTAACTCAAATTGAAAAGCATCTCATAATTTATCTCATTTTGCTCTAAAAAAATAATACGCAATATGAGATACATTATGAGATGATTTTCAATTTGAGACACTTTTGCCAATTTGAGATACTTTTGAATACTAGTGATAATATTAAATGGTCAAAATCGGTCATTGTATGACAGATATATAAGACATCAAAATTTTGCCCGAAGAAAGAAGAAGAAGAGGAAGAACAACAACAACATCAAGACAAAAAAAACCCGAAACCCTGCCAAAATTGTCGACAGGGTAATAAACAAGTGCCACAAAATTACACATCATGTTAAGTGCATGACCCCTCCCGCTCCCCTCAAAACAGTGCTTTGCTACTCTGGAAAAGTGAACATACATACACTTATAATATCCGTAATTTTACGTTGCCCCTAAGCCAAGTTTACAGCAAAAATAATTATAATGATCTAATTAAACGTCATCTGTCTAGTTAATATAGCAAAAATCACTGTTTTTAGTGTTGAAATAAGTTTGGAATATGGCGTAACACCCATTGGTTATGGTAAAGTGCCTATAAAAATTTGTAACAATTATATCTCATGTTGATACAACGCACTGTTCAAACAATTAATCTTGACAATTAATACGTGTTTTTTTTGGATAATTTCAATTGCCTGCTTAACGTTCATCTACCCAGGCTATTTTTGTAACACGTCTACACTAAAAGCCAAAAGGGATTCAAGTGACTCTTAAAAGGGTGTTTAGCATCCATGACTCTCATAAGGAGTCACGATGACTCTCATGAGAGTCAACGTGACTTCTCAGGAGAGTCATTGATGCTGGACTCTGTAGGAGTCACCTCGACTCTTTTTTCGGAGTCATCTCATATATTCAAAAGAGTTTAAGTGACTCCTTTGGAGGGTCATGATATTTGACTCCCCATTGGAGTCAAGTGTCTCCCCAAATTGAGTCAATATTAACGTAGTGTCAAAATTTGCTGGACTCCCCTTGGGAGTAACCTTGACTCCCTTTTGGCTTTCAGTGTACCCAAGGGGTGGTGTTGCAACCGTCATCCCTAAATTTTTAGAACGGAACTCCATAAAAACTGTTTCTATCAAAAGATGGGTATGATCCTCCCCATCCAACGATACCAAGATCTTAATTAAAATCAGCCGAGGCGTTACGTAATAATGACGTCAAATAATCTGGATTTTGGCAAAAATGGCAACCTAAATTTAAAGTTTGCTATAAAAGATGTAAACAATGGATTTTCGTCTTTTTTATGCTAATAAAGAAGAGAAATGATAATTATAAACTGCCCTGCAAGTTTCAGATTGATAGAATGCATATATTTATTTATTTTTTAAATGGCGACTTAAAACTTTCCTGGGCTTTACACCCCCCCCCCCCCTACACCCGAACTTTGACGGCCTTCCTAAACCCCACCCACCTTGGGTTGTACTTCCCTAATTTTTTCTTCAAAATGACCACAGAGAATGAAAAACGGATTACCCAAATTCCTCGGTTCGATTGCTTTTTGCGTTTTATGCAACGGGGAATCACTTTACAAAAAAGTACATTGTTAAAAAAGAAGAAAATTCGTTTTTAAATTAGGTCAAACGGATAACTCGTTCTCGAGTTACGATGATTTAAAGATTCAATTAATACAGGGCATTTTCCTTTATAAAAATTGAGTGGATTAAATGGACAATAATCCATAATGCATTTCTTATTTACCCACAATGCAATTCTTTGAAATTAAATGTTTAATGGAAATATAACTTATTTAAAGGGTAAAATAGATTCAATCAACCTGAAATAGGATTTTTGGTAAAAACATTGACATGTTTTAGGCATCCCGGGATACGGCGAAATACTTGCGCAAGGAAACTTGGCACTTTCGAGTATGCTACAGACTGCCGAATTCGGCAGCATTAAAAACAAATACAAATGACATTTACCGTTGTCTGGGCTTTTTTCTCATTGAACCGGAAAGAAAACTTAGACAAAGTAAACATTTTTTCAAATCAGAAAACTTCAATCTTTTTGAGCATACACATTTGAACAAATTGCATAAATTGCTAAACTTTGTTTTGGGTGATTATATTGACAATATATGACAATATTTTCAGCTCAAAAATTTACATTTTATGGTCTCAAATTGTCTTTATTTTTAAGTTCAATTTTATCGGCAAATTCATTTTCATTTTTTTCCAACTTTTAAATATGGATGAAAGTGTGCCCTGAACTAACTATTCCAGATGTAAACGGTACCATTGAAGGTATAAATGGTGCTATACAAGGTTTCTAATATTGGGTTTACCACCCATAGTAATATTTGGGTTATTAAGTGAAAATCCAAGATGGCCGACCTTGCACAGAACAGCTGTTCATCCTATACAACTTGTCCCAATATTAATGCAACGAGCAAATAAAAAATATGAAAAAGTAGTTTCCAAAAGATTAAATTATAGTATTATATGTTTTTCAAAAGTAGAGAAACTACTCTACAACATGTCTTTTGTCCTGTTTCATTTTACCATTCCAGTCCAAAGATATGAAGAATTTAACTTCGTGCTAAAGAAATGCAAACTTAAAATGTTGAGAATTCGGCAAGCAACTGTAGCACAATCAATCCAAACCAATCTTACATGACCTGTACCTAACATTAAGCGGTATTTTAGGTTCATTTTTACCTTAAATAGGTCAAAATTTTCAATTAAAGTACGGATCTTCCTGATACTCTCAAATTCCATGATTCTTGCTACTCCTGGTGCGACAATCAGGTAGTTTAGGATAGAATTTCCACCAAAGAGTCGAAAAAAAGGATTCTAATGAAAGGTGTCAACCAATATTAAGTCTTTAACCGAAATCGCGGAAGAAAACTTAAGACAAAGGAGTTTAGGACTTTATGATTCATCTGGCCCGTCAAGGGGACGCAACAGGTTGACAAAACCAGACGCAACAGCCTGCTTAATGAAGCAGATCATCATTAAATTGAGTCCTTATGTTATGAAATGGGTTCAAGAGATGCTTCTCCTAATCATGTGATGTTTTTTAGCAATTTCCATTCAACGTGTGCCCTATGACGTCACCAGAGGTGAAACTTTACAGATTAACAAATCGGACCATCAAGATTTTTCGGGTCTTTAAAAAATATGCAATAACTTTTGATTCAGAGATTCAAATTAAACAAAACAAAATTCCTGTAAAAGCCAATGGTCTACTCTATAGTATTATTGTAACGTTTGCTCACCATTGGGCTCTGTTCTCTCAAAATAGAATGTCAAAGTTCGTTGCGTTTTTTGTGGGACACCCTGTATTTAGGTTAGACTACCTTTGAAAGAGAATGCACAAGCCCTAATAGAGGGCGTGTGTTGTTATTACGCACGCCCTCAAAGGCTTGTGTACTCTTGACTTCCCAGTACAGGCGAGCATTGGAACAGACTTCTGGTCTGATTTTGACACCACAGAATAAACACTCTGTGTAATATTCAATCGGTGAATATATATATAATATATATATTTACTTTTTTACTCCTGTGGTGGTAACTTTATTATCTCGTAATTATAATCACAAAATAATCGCAATTATGTATAAAGATATGCAAAATAAATTCAAAAGGCGTAAGTAAACATAAATATGTGTTTCTATGTTTTAGGCTACAGATTGCAAGGAGGCATAGTGCGTGTGGGACCAAATCAAAACCATACACTCAACACAGAATGTGTGTCGCCAATTCATGTAGGTTCCGCTCAAAAGATCGGCGTTACATGTAATATGCGTGGAAGATATTTAAGCATAGAAATACCTCGTATTGGAACCCTGCATTTTTGTGAGGTTAAAGCGTTTGAATGCATTAGATGTGCGTTGGAGTCAGGTGCTGCACCTTGATGATGCCTAAGGGAACATCCTACACTAAGTTTGATGTCTTTGTCTGTGAAACTTGTATAAAAGTAATCTTAGTCACGGTTCCCAGTTCATGACGAAAGCTTTTGAGTCATACGAAAGGGCTTGACGTAATTGTCATGTATCATGATGCAGAAAATATAGTCATGATTCAAAGATAGATGTATTTGAGTGTAGTGAATGATGCAGAAAAATTACGCCAGGGCCTTTACAAAGAATACTTTAAAGAAGTTAGCTATGCGTTTTTCCTAATATTTTTGCGTCATGACTCAAAATTCATTTCGTCATGGCTCTTGCGTCAAGCCCTTTCGTATGTCAAAAGACATTCCGTCATGAATTGGGAACCGTGCCTGGGTCCCCTAGATTATAAGTCGTTCTATGGATTATAACTGAGTAAAGCGTGAAATGAATGTTGCATTCATAACCCTATTCTCTCAAGGAGTCGAATTTCGTGCAAAAAGGAACGAAATTGATTTAAATAGTTGTAGAACTAAAATGTTTGTATACTGCATCAGTTTATGAGGTCAGAATGACTAGTTTACAACTCATGTATTCAGAATGGTCTTGTTTAAACATTTTAGGATAAGGCATGATTTTATGCTGTAAATGTCATTAAGTCATTTTTGGTCATTTTAAGGCTTGATTTTAGCTTTAAAATGACATGAAAATGTTAACGAAATCTTTACAAAATAATCTAATTGGATAATTTCTTCTGATTTATGTTGATAGTCACAGTAGTTGTCTCAATGTTAATCTATTTTTTTTTATCCGGAGCCTCATTAAATATTCATGAGCTAATTTGCATATAATTAGAGTAATGAATAAAGCCTTTGCATTTTCAAAAACCTTCAAGTCCAAGCTATCCAGTGAAATGTCACTAATTGACGTATACCATAATTATGAAATTAAAAACACATAGCCAAATGCTTGCCATCGACAGTAAACATATATATATAGTATCGTGCTATTCATGTGCAAGAGAAATAGTTGTTTAAGAACTGTAGACTTATATTACTACCTAGTCGCACCTTTGACCTTATAGTAGGTTTGCCAATTTTATAAATTGTGTGACTCAATATTGCCCACTAACGTATATGTATAAATCCACAAACTTTATTGAAACCACTTATCTATAAATCACAATTACTATAATGGTCAAGCGAGCCGACGATATCTGAATATTGATTTTACTTCTACTTCAACGATTATTCTCATCAAAGCCTGTTAAGCATCTATATAGATGAGCTCTTTGGTCCTAGAGTGGTGATATACTTTCGAAGGTATAGGTCCTAGAGTAGATGACGTATTTTGGCACACGGTCACGGTA
>JXSR01S025446.1:101930-116391 GCA_000969725.1 Ophiothrix spiculata
TACATAATGTTTATGATCAATGAATGAGGCGGCGATTAGAATGGAGATTGACAGATGTTTTTATATTTACAGCTATATGCCCAAAAGATTGGTTGAATTGGAACAACTGTTGTTACTATTTCGAAACTAATGTTGAAAAAACTTATACCGAAGCTGAAGAGTATTGTAAGAATACAGGAGCACACCTAACGAGTGTACACAGTTCTGAGGAACAGTCGTTTCTAACAGGTAGGTGAACTGTTGTATTTACTCAGTGCCTGTGTGTGTATGAAACAACAATTGACGACTCAGCCCGAAAACGGGAACTTTTCAAGAAACTGGTGAAGTAAAAAGAATTTCCCGCAGATATTCTGTTGTCAAATGTCATCACCGTGATCAATTTCAACAAGTAAGGTGTCATTTTAGAGAATATTGTACCAGATGCAATGATACAATCAAAATTGATATCTGCCGAAAGAGGGGGGGGGGGAAGATAAGAACTTAAACTATGCACCGATTTCCACATTTTCCCAAAAAGTCATACCCTGAAAGATTCAACACTATGTGTATTGAAATACAACTTTTAAAATCTTTAAACCCATTTTTCTTAGAATTGATTTAATGTAAAATAGGAACTTTTATTACTAGCATCTTCAATTATCGTAACATGTTTAACCTAGTAAGGGGCAATTGCCAGGGGCGTCGAAAGAAAACTATAAGTAGTGTGGCCCCTGGTAAAAGTGGTGCGGCCTTTGGCCTCTTAGTTACCAAAATAAAATGAATAAAGAAACAACTATACTAGTATGCCAAGAAGACAATAGGCCCTAGCTACTAATACGAATTTATACCGTAATATTTTTGGTTATTATTGTTATAGGACTACAATAAAGCACATAATTTGTTTCGTCTTTTTGAAAAGTGGTGCGACCAAAGCCCACATAGTCCACACGGTTCCGACACCCTTTAATAGACATTGCATAATATTTTGAGAATTGTTAGTGCGTTATGCATATCGAAGATTCCGTTGCAATCAAAAACAAATGTATCGAATTTCTCCAAAGAAAAAAAATTCAAGGAGACGAATAACTGTAACATGAATGAGTATTTGAATGCAAGTCAAGATTGGTGGACCAACAGAATTTTCGAATTTCAAAAGAAATTGTCTCAATACACAAGTTTGTAATCTACACTCCAAAAAAAGTTGGGTTAAAAAGAGAACATGGTTGGCAGGTTGGGTGAAATTAGACATAATGTTGGGTAAAACGAGCACCATTTACCCAAGATTTGTACAAAATACAGCAATATTGCGCAAACTTTAACCCAACCTGCCAACCATGTTCCCTTTTTAACCAATTTTTTTTTAGAGTGTATTAAATTTAGGTTTTGAAAAGGTCAAACTCTCAATATTGCTGTATTTTGAAATTAATAGCGTGGAATAATTAGCTATGTACAGACTTTTGATCAAAATTGTTCATTCTGTCTTACACACATACCGTTTGTAATGTTAACTGTTTGTTCATGCAATACAAGACAATATAAATTTAATTAGTTGAAATAATAAAAGTTGAAGTTAATGGTTTGGGTTCGTATCACACGAGGCTGAAAGCCGAGTGTGATACAAACCCAAACCATTAATGTATTACACACAGACATTTGGTATCTAAATGTATCTGCGCGCGTTACAAAATGTATTATGTGAAGTCGTTTGGCGAATAAGAACGTTCAGGCCGTGACACGTACATAGTCAAAACATTTGAACATTTATGTTTGCAGCCCGTGCCAGCCGGTACGATTGGATTGGATTAAATGATCTCGACGGTGATGGAACATTTACCTGGACTGATAAAACAAGTGTAAGTAGAATTTTGTTTATTGTTTAAACCCAATTATGTTGCTCGGCCAATTACTTGTTTGTTATCGCAAGCCGCGTTACTGAAATATTTTGATTTCTGTCTCAATTTCAATTTATCTTTACGCCTAGTTCTGCAAAGCAGAGTTTATAAATGGGTGATAGCGCGGAAGTAGCAGGATTAATTGCAAAAGAAACTTGCTGTGAATGGGACTCGAGCCCACAACCTGCGATGTAGATCTCAGGCGCGCCAACCAACCATATGGGGTGAGAAACTGTAATTATACAGTTGTCCACTACTATTTTCGGCTCTGAATCTGAGCTGGTCAAAAGGAGATGAAATTGTTACTAGAAAATGTTGTTTTGTTTTAAGATTGTATGAACGCAATTTAGATTTAACAGTATATTTTATTTGATTTACTCTTTCTCCATTTCAGACCAGTTACCTCGCTTGGTCTGATGGTGAACCAAGTCGGAATATTGACTGTGTGTCATTATCTACGGAAGCCAACATCGCTAACGGATGGGCAGATCATCGGTGCGAACACACGCATGGGTTTATATGCAAAAAATAACCCTCTGTAAAACAAATGAAATATGTGTTTTATTAAAGTAAAATCAAGTAGATTCACACCTAAAATAAAAATACGCACTATTTTCCTTTAAGAGAGGGTGTAGGGTGGGTGGAAGTATTGGTCAAGGCAAGATTTTTTTTTTGCAAACATGTTTTCTTCATTCCTTTGAAGCAAGATATAATTTTAGTCAAAAATGTAACAATTTTCCTCGTGTGGATCAAGTAGAGGGTCAAAATATTTGTTCTCTTAAGCAGTGAGACAAGTATTTTTTTTTTCGGTTAAAATTTCCAGCCCTCACGTGGAAGTATAATGTTTCGCCTCTTACTAGTATACTCGGACACTATGGTTAAATACGTGTGAGTTGCACACTCATACATGGTATTTAAATAAAACCTGCTGATCAATTTAATTTTCTTGTATTTATATAAAAGATTAAAAACTGTACGTTAGTCATCTTATTCCTAGAGGTAAGAAATAGGTTGTTTGTTCAAAAAATATGTATCATAACATTTTTTTTCCAGAGGGTAGCCATTTTAGACCATAACCGCAGCAAGAATTACTGGTCAAACTGTGAACCTTAAGATAACATCCCACGTGTACCTGTACCGCTGACCAAAACCAAAATTAAAAAACACAATATAACTCCATAGCTTACTTTGATTTTGATTTCCCTTGCTTTACATTTTTATTTTACGGTAGTCTGAATTGTTCCAATAACTAGCATTTACAAACGATTATAATATATGTCTGCCAACATTATTGCCAAAATTATTAATATCACATTTGCGAAAATGTGAGGTATATCAACTCTGTCGAGTAAATAAGATAAAAATGACCCCTTAATCATGGGTTCAAAGCTTCATGGATATCTTCCGATATAAATAAAACCATTGACAATTGTAACTACCAATGCCTGATGAAAGAAACATCAAGTTTTTGGCACGTGACCTTAAAGCCGGTTAACCGGCTCATCGAGTATACGGTACAGGAACACGTAAGCCGGTATACCGCCTCGTCGGGTTCAAAGGGATATGACTATGCATCGAAATAAATTAGTCCACATTTTTTAAAACAGCTCAAAGTCACATAACACAACATAATTTTATTTTTTCACAATGCTAAAGTATACAAGTAAACAAAATGATATGATACAGCTTATTATAAAAGACTGGTGTAGGTCCGGTCTCATACACACAGAAAAATATGTGTTAAAAAGGGAACATGGTTAACAGGTTGGGTTAAATTTTGCACAATGTTGGGTAAAATTTGACACAATGTTGGGTAAAACGTGCACCATTACAATATCAGCAAAGTGATCTAGCTCAACCTAAAATTATGATATTAAGGCATTCTTATATGACTTTATGAATAATGTAATGGTTTAAATGACTTAATGTAATGAGGGATTCCATTCCAGATTTTCATACCATGGTAGGATTTGGTTTTACGTCCTAATTCAGTTGTTACTTTATGATATTCGAAGTCTGAAGCATGCCTTGTATTATAAGTTATGGTTTTCATTATTAGAAATAAACATATTATAAAATATAGATGGCAGCAAATTGTTACAATAATTATACATAAAAACATATATTCAAGGTTTTTCCATGTGATAGCAACAAACATAGCCCCCCCCCCCAAAAAAAAAAAAGATACAACCTGTATTAGCATACATATTTCCTTGGAATATATACAAATAAATGACATCTTTATCATTCACAAGCTGTCATTTTACATGCAATCCAATATTAGAGTAAAGTAAATTACCCCTTACCCACCGTCACCTCATCCACTAAGTCCATATTTGTGATGGATCACCTCGAAAGGGGGGACTTTGCGGATGGCATCAATTCTGATTTTATCATTTTATCTGTTACAGCATTTTCTGAGCTTTAAAATGACACCTTGTTTGTTACAATTGATTAAGGCGATCAAACTTTACAACAGAAAATCTGCTTGAAATTCTTATTATTTTCTTTATTAGACCTATTAGCTTCAGGTATATATCTTGACTGATCAAAATCATGAAATTGTTGTCATCTGGCATATAGAGAGATTATAATTACATAGTTTATATCATTTCAAACTGTATTTAATACAAAGCAAAAATACACTCAAGACAATACGTAACAGATCCTTTGTATTTCATGGAACTACTTTTGACGCAAGCTCATATGAAAATTAAGGGTGTGTTTCTGTGAGTGTATTTTACACTTTTATAATTTGACTTCGTTTTAAACCACAATCCAAATCAATTTGGAGCTTACAAGCCACTTGACATTGATAGTACTCCTATTATAGTATACATCGACTTACTAATAAATGCTACATAACGTCGATTGTTAAGTAAATCAGAATTGAAGCATTAGGGGTTTTTTTTCACAAGAAATGCAAAAATTTGTTATTACAGTAGAAGGATAATCAGGTTTTGTAACAAGTATATACAACGCTCAGCAACTTTCTTTCTTATGCGCGCTCAAAAATCTCTCATTATTATTATTAGTATTATAAAAACAAAGCTCGCACATAAAAAAGGCCACCCGCTTAATAATGAATATTTATGTTATATGTATACCTCTATAAGTTCTACATATTCATGATACATACATCAGTGTTGTAGATGAGGACCTGGTGTCCGATGGGACCTGGTGTCCGATGCCAAGGGCAAGGCCAATTACTTTCTGTCCGAGGACCAAGGACTTGATAACAAGTCCTTAAAGCGTACTCGAGGCCAAGACCTGACCTCGAGGACTACAACACTGATATACATGTATTTGCATATATATGCGATTTAAGAGGGGAAAAATACACACTACCAAGTGTAAAGTTGTGCACGAAGACGTAGCGAAATAAGTGAGTAACACATAATTGACAAAAACTAATGATAAGTACACATTTTAAGAATGCATTGAATATCGAAGAAATATTTACATAGTAACAATTAAATAAGAAGTTTGAATGCAAGATTTGCAGGCTGGTTTTAGACCTTGTGTGGTCGTAAGAGACACCAGTCTTGAAGATCTGCAGTATGAGATAAAAAAAAATGCTATTGTGTTATCGAGTGAGAATTTTCAAATTATTTTTTGCCAACTAGGTTTTTGCTGCAGAACATATTAACCCATCATCAACAAATTATGTTTGCATTTTTGGCGACCATCTTTGTATGATAGCGGCCATATTGAAATATTGCCTTAAAAGGCACACTTTTTGCTAAGTATTGTATGTTTTTGTTTAATATTTTGCTACATGAAGGTAAGGTTAAATGGTTAGAACAATGTACACAATTTATTGCAAGAGAATAATGTAAGTATTTCACTTTCAAAATGGCCGCGAAAATCAAAATGGGTGCCATATTAACTAAGACTGTTCATATTTGCTTAATGAACCAATTTCTTGACATTGTTCAACAGTCCGAGTTTGTAAGCTTTTATTCAATATGACTTATAAACTGGTAAATGACGGCGCTAATCAAATTTTGTTTTGTCCCTAAAAACGACACGACACACCTGTTAATGTTATTAGCAATGCATTGTCTGCTATTATAAGCCGAATTTTGTTTAAAAATTCCTTTGGGAAAACTGATTTCATATTTTACCCGGGAAATAATGAAAAATTGACACGAATTTGTTATCTGGCGGCAATTTGAAACGGCATTACAGATTATTGTTTAATATGAATTGTTTTGAGATGATGAATCATTGAGTACAGTTTCAAAGATAAATAATACGGAGAACAATATTTTTAGAGCGATCTAAATCCAGGATCCATAAGGACCCCACCCCTTGTTCACTAGTTGAAATTCTAAAAATACCTCATGCACTTACATATTACATATAACATACATACATACTCATACATAGTATTATAGTGCGCTTATTCTTAAACAAGGTCTAAGCGCATTAACATTGGGGTAATCTACACGGGAGTGCAAATCCAGATGCAAACGCATCTCGGAGATGCGCATCTCCGAGATCCACATCTCCGTAGATCGCTTGCACGTACGCGTACATTGAGTGCTGTACAGCAGATCCAGATCTGACGCCCGTGTAGCTACAGTCTACTGCAAAGGGGCTTACAGAGATGCGCATTCATCTGGATTTACACTCCCGTGTAGAGCGCCCCATTATATTCTTAAAATAACAATACTAAATATAATACACAACATATATGACCAGCGGTAGGGAACTGGTAGTCAACCCTCAGAGCTTACAATATATGATAGGTGATATAAAGATAATAAATATACAGGAATAAGATTGACTGCAGGCAAAATACCGGCAGTCTACCCTCAGGGCGAAGGATACCATGAGAGCTAACAATTATAGTAAAGATATATTAAATGTTACACATGGGTTTGGATATATCAGAGAGAACACAGTCCCGGGTAATGTAAACAAAACATACCCGACATATAATAGATACAACACATTAAAACTTGTAAAATTTAAAATTTAAAAAGAGGACACTCTGTGCCTTTTCCACCGTAACTTCAAAAATTACTGGTCAAATTATCTCATTTTTAAAGCCTAATCAACATTCTTTATAATTAATTACAACTATGTATTGTGTCAAATGCCGCAATATTGTACCTTTCGGTGTAGAGTGACACATATCCAATGTCAAGCAATTAAAATGAGTCAATATGGTCGATATCTGTACAATATACTAAATTTGCATTATAAGCGTTACCGTTTCACCCGAACCTACGTCAAAAATTCGAAAGAACCAAACATTGGACAAAAACAAACAAAACAGTTTTCTGTATGTGCCTTTTTGGTTAAAGTGAACTAGCATAAAACACCAATTCATAATAGATCTATACAATAAACACTGTCTTGATACAATGTATAATCTAAATTAATAAATAAATACTGGGGATTTATAGTGCGCTATGCCTACCACAATTGTATATCCACGTGGCCTCTGCACACTTTACAAATCTTTGCTAACCACTTGGGTCAAAGTAAGTTCCATTCCACTCTAAGCGAGCATCATTTCAGGATCTGCGGCACCCTCTAGGGGCGCTGAGCCTTGATCAGCCCACGTACGTACCATCTTTACCTAGATCGGCTCCCCGAGTTTCGTACGGGTTTCCATGAGACAATTAGAAGTTACAGTGTAGAATAAGAATTACTTAGCATAATACTATCAAAATAAGGTTAATATGTTTCTACGACACTCACCAATTAAATACTCTGTAACATTTTCGGAGAAACCATTCTCCGTCCTCAGCAGTTGTTTGCTGAATGATGACTGCTGATGAATCCTCTACTCAGACTGGACGTAGATGGCATCCTATTAGGTGTTTTTAGTAATCATTGACTTTTGAAACTGTTTCTATTTGTTTTCTTTTTTTGGAATTTAGAAACAAATATTTTAGAAAGTGTTTTCTCAAAAAGGTTACCATGGAGTAAAAAGTGAAACTTGTCATAAACATTTAATTATCAAAAGCTACAGTAGTTTAAGCTGATAGTTTGTAAGAAAGTATATTATTATTATTGAAATGCACTGTATGGGTTTTAAAGATAACACAAATATTTTGAATGTAAAAACACATTGATTTGCTTAAAATTTACATATTTTTCACTTGTAACACAAAATAGATATTAAAGTGTTTCCTTTATGGCCACAAATTAAAAATTGTGTTAAAAACATGTGTTCTTGTCAGCCTGTGACCATCACATTAAATACACATTGCACGTCATTTCCTGCTCCGTCCCGTACGCTACAAATTACCATGGCGGTCCCTAACGTAAACTGTTCCCCTGATTGTCGCGTACAGGTCACTTGAGGACTCTCTCCTGAGTTATCGGTTGCAGCCATGTTAAATTCTACGATAGCATACGACTTGCCTGGTTCTGTTGCCTTCTGTATATATCCAGGGCAATTATATACGGGACGTTCTGTATCTGTAAAACAATATTACAATGGTCTTTATTTGAACCGTACGGTCACAGGGTGCGCTATTTTGCACTATGAACATCCACCTCAATAAACCTGCTCACAAAAAAAACTCTGAGTGGAATTGCACCTTCTTACTTGACAGACTTCCTAAACCCTAATCCTAGAGGAACCTCACAATCATCTTTTATTTCAGTAACTTATTTTGGTAAATGCACGACTAAACAGTTCTGAAAGCATAGACAAAAGAGGTCTAGGATGTTGCATTCGATTAGGCATTGTTCCCAATTCATTGCGGGATGTCGTCCGAAAATTCATGACGAAATGTATTTTGAGTCATGGTGCTAAAATTTTAGAAGAAACGCACAACTAGTTGTTTGAAGTAGTCATTAAAATGATAGAGGCCCTGACACAATTTTTCTGTATCATTTAATACACTTTACTACATCCATCTCTGAATCATGACTCAATATTTTTTTGCATCATGATTAGTTCGATTAATAGAACCCTTGTTTTTTCGGGTGACACAAACCAACATGAGAGATATAACTACCAAGTCCAGCGATCTAGAAAGCCATTTCACTACCTACCCCGCCGGGGAGGGGCAATCAGTCTGCTATGCGATCAGTCTGCTATGTAGCCTTTCTAGTAAAATGGTATGTGCTAGTGGATTTATATTGTGGATAGTAACACAGAAAAAATCAAGGTCCTAGGATCGGACTACATCATGATGCAAGATAACTGCGTCAAGCCCTTTCGTATTACTCAAAATCTTTCGTCATGGATATTTGTATCTTCTTGATACACCTTTCTAAAAAAAAAAACTCTCATTATACCGAGTTAGTCGACCAAAATTCATTTTTGCCTTATTTTACACCCTGTATAGTTTTTACCCATCCCTCAAAAATAGGTTTATTTTAGGGTAAAAGTTGTGGATTTTAAGTGTATGTACTAAACGCTCGAATCAATTGAATACAAATTGCCATTGCTTTACCAATGTGTTTGTGTAAAAAACAAAAAACAAAACAAAAAACAAATAGAACCAGTTGATGACTTGCGTCCCCTTACAGTGTTCTTAACTTTCGCGTCACAATTTGTGTGACAGGTTCAATTATAAACAAGTCATTCTGGCATGCATAGAATGCAAGTATCCCTAATTTGCATAATAAATATACTGAAAGAGAGTTCAATTATTATAAATAGAAAAATGTACCAAATTTGGTTCAAAATAGAATATGATTGTACATATTACAAATTGAAATATCATAAAACGTGTGAGTGCATTATTTTTTATGAATTTTAAATAAATACGTATATGACCTAGGAACATAGGCGGCGGACCCGGGAGGACGGGGGGGGGGGACACGTCCCCCCTAAATTTCACGAAGGGGGGACGGACCCCTTCAAAAAAATAAAGAAGAAAGAAAGAAAAGGAAAGGAAATTGAAATTTTCCCTTTATTTTGATAATATAAACGTTAAAAATCAAAAAAAAAAACATTGCGCGCTTCGCGCGAATTTCGGATATTTTGTCAATTTTTATTAAAAATTTGCAATTTTTGCGCAAATTTCCAGATTTTTTAAATAATTTTTAGCTGAAATTAGCCAATTTTACAATTTTTTTGCGCGCGCTACGCGCGCATTACAAAAACTCATAATTTTCCTCCGACCATTTTTGCTCAAAAAAAAGCCGTCCCCCCCCTAAATTGTTTACCTTCCGCCGCCACTGCCTAGGAATCTACCTTTGTTAATGACTCAATAACTAATAATGTTGCAATATCATAACTTTACGAGCCTCTAGAAGAGCTAGAGAGGTTCAATATAATTTGTGCAAAGTGTATTTTCCTTTTACTATAGTTTTTTGCATACTGTCAATTTACTTCATGTAACCATTATTTGAGACACCTGGTATATTGTATACATACGGTCCGTATTCCAGAAAGATGTTTAGCTAAATCAAGGTTTTATTTCCCGTCAACAGTCTGCTTGAAAGCTGCAATGATGCGTATCATTCCTGGACAGTTGATGCTCAGTTAAACAATGGTTTAGCTAAACATCTTTCTGGAATACGAGCCATTGAGTTTGATAAACGCGGAACATAAAAAATCGTTAATTTCAATATACCTTTAACTCTCACAGAAAATTGACACGTAGCAGTGTTTCCAGCTCCATCAGATGCCGTGCAGTTCACGGTTGTTTCTCCTATCTCGAATTGATCGCCAGATTGTTTTGTACAAGCCACTGCAGGGCTTAGTTGTGAGTTGTCAGTGGCAATCGTGTCAAATGTGACGGTAGCATACGCTTTGCCTCTTTCGTTGTCCTTCTGTTGGTTGTCAGAACAATTAATTGCAGGAGCTTCTGAATCTATAGGTAAAGTATGAAAAGGGTTTTTTTTTTCAAAAAAGTGAAGATTTACATAACAAGGCCCTAATGAGGCACCTCGTTATGATATTAATACCCAATGAGTGTTCGGATTACCGAATATTGCCGAACAAGGCTACAGTCCCCAAATGAGTGCCGCTCGGTTGAACGTCATCTTTACTGCAAGTTTTTACACAATCAGAATATCACAATTTTTGGCATACATATGGGATAGAGTCTTTAGTATATACATGTAACTTTACTAGTGATTTTATGTCCAATATCAAGGTCAAAATTATGTCTACAGACAATTTCGAAAAATCACTGAATTCTTCGCCGAAACCTTATAATTTTATGATGATCGAATGATTCACCTGTTTTCAAATTTTGACAGATTGAAGGCTTGATATTTTTACTGAATTACAAATGATGGTTTATAAATATGTTGTGTTGATTTTGAATGATAATGTAACAAATCCGCGTTGTTTTGCCCGAAAAGTCGGACATGAATTACGACTCAACCTGTTTGAGCTGTGAATTGCCTGTTTTATGTATCTACATCATCTTCAGTTTGTCTGATATACGCATTAGCATAATTTACTTACAAATTGAGGATTCCAATTAGGCAAAAATTGCAATTAACAAAAGAAAAATACGGCATTCTAATGTTTTTGTTTAATATTTTAGTTCGCGATCTCAACGCTGCTTTGATAGCTCAGCGGTAGATCCTGCCATAATCCGTGCGTCAGTATTATGATATCAAAACCAATCTTCGGCCAATCTTAAAGGTGTAGAATCCGATCACACTCTCATCCCCCTGGGATCAATCGGAAGTAGTATATTTTTTGATACTATATCAAAGCCCATATTTGTCTGACTCTTGTTCCAAAATGCCAACACCAACTTCTTTATACTTTTGGAGATATAGCATAAAATCTAAAATTATTTGTATACCTAATTTCTATTTTTGTATTTTCAAAACAGCCTCACTCTCAGGGTCGCATACTTCTTTCGCCTCTCAAGAGAAAACAAGAAGCAAGCTTAGGCTAAAATTCCACAAAATGCATTCCAGAGGTCAAGGTCAATCAGTTAACACTTAAGTGGTCAAGGGGGGGGGGTCCATATGGACCCAACATTTGGGTAAAGTAATTAACGCAAAGTAATTTTTCATCGCCCTTCTATGTAATTGTCTAACTTTACCATACCCTTCACTTGGTGGCAAAAAAATTAAAATCGACCCACCCCTTCCCATGCTAATTAGCATAAATACGCATTTTCGAGGGCGCTCTTCAAATTTGTTTTGCCCATTAAATCGTAACCGAACAATTTTTTTTCAAATTTTATTTCAGAAATGTATTGGTACTTACATACTACAAATATGAGCCAAATTACATTGAAAAATTCCTTTGGGAAGTGAGTTTTCAAATTTTTGGCGGGAAAATTTTGACGCGACACGACAGAATTTGTTTTGGTCGCCATTTATAAACGGTTTGTCCTATTTTCACATTTTTTTCTCGGTTTTAATTTTTTTGAAGTACTTTACCTATGACTAGAGTTTCAACGTAAAATTCGTTCGCGAAAATGCTTTTTCGGTGTTGGGTCCATATTGGACCTCCCCCCCCCCTTGACCACTAACGGGAGTGTGGAGGACCTTGACCACTTAAGTGTTAAAACTAAAACACAATCATGCTAAGATAGGAACCTAAATCGTTATGGTAGATACCTTTAATCCCATCCACAAACACAGTAAACTGGCAGGTCGCTTTGTTTTTTGCTTTATCCAGTGATATACAGGTAACATTAGTTTCTCCTCTCTCAAACAGAGATCCTGCACTGCAATACACTGGTGGGTTTTGCTCCGAATTGTCACTGGCATGTGCCAAGTACGCAATACTGGCAAAACGTTGACCAAGACCTAATGTTGCGTTTTGGTTTCCGGGGCACACAATTTTAGGAGCTTCATTGTCTGAAATGACAACGTAAAGAATACATGTGCTATGGATTATGATCACAAAGTACGATGGAAGCTAATCTGCATACGCATGATACGTGCAAATAAACAAACAAGTAAATAAGCAAACTTTGCCCTAAAGGCTTGTTTAGGGCTCTAAATATTGTTCAAGTTAATGTATAATACCATGTCTGGTACTCTCTGAATCTAACAAGGGATCGATATTTGTTCTAATACAAACATAAGAAAACAAATTAAACTACCACTTGAGATCAAACCAATTGACAAATCAAATTATAAACTTGATTAATTCAAATCAAATTATATCAAAAAGGAAATACCAGTATTATGTTTAATGCACTGAACTGTTATCTTGAGGAGAGAGCACTGACATAAAAAGATGATACGGGTATGCAGTCTTTTTTGACATTGCCTGACGCTCGTGAGACGCTCATTTCAATCGGAGTGTTTTAGATCACTTGCTTTCTTTTTAAAATCATATCTCATAACCTCAAGTTTTAGGGGAAAAAAAAAACGGTTTTGCTTTCAGGGCTCAAATTGATCCCCAAAATTAGCCCTTAATTGTCCTGTTATGGTGACCCCATTCTATAGACATGTTTTAGAATCAAATTTCAATTCCCAAGCTAGACTCATGTTTCATATGTAGAGGACCTACCAAAAGCCCTCCCCGCGCCCGGACTGTTGTTCTTGGTTCTAACGTTAATATCCTTTATGGCGGACTTACCTGTTTCGCAGTTGACGCCCTCATATCCCCTTTTACACTGACATATGTAACGCCCAACCCTATCAAAACACTCGGCGTCATTCAAGCAAGGGTTCGAATCGCAACCCGTTATGTCTGAAACAAAATCAATGAGAGATTGAACTCATTGAGAGTCTGAGACTAATTAATACAAAATTAAGCATTTTTTGTCAATCCTCAATTAGTAATCCTTAAACATTGTGCTGATAATTAAGCTGAGGAATACATCAGATGGTACTTAGCAAGAAATACGGCTCCAGTGTTGTTTTATTCTGTTTGTCCTTTCCTGAACCATGGTGTGATAGAGGACAGTGTATTAAATACCTCCATGTTTCACTCTCCAGTCTCCCGGATATGCTTTATTTTCAGTTTAACGGGTTTTTTTTTGGTTTTATTTTCTCTTTTTAGAATATTTTTTGAATAAGAATGATCATAATTTTCTTATGTAAAAATAAATATGTCTATATAAAGCAAACAAACAACATTGAACAAACACAACGAGACCTGAAATGTAGTTGGATTTTAATGTTCACAACAACTAACCTGGGGTGTAACCTTAATTGGGAGATCGTTATTTTTCAATAAAAATGAAATATAATCACTCAAAAAGTTTGAAATTTTAGCTGAATTAGTCAAAGCGTTTTGATCTTATAGATAAGCTAAGGGGTGCCTATACGTTACTGTGTAAATTAAATTATGGATACCATCTCCAAAACGGAATATAACCCAGTCGTAAAATTTTACATTGGGTATGATAAAAATATGAGCAACATTTTGGTACAAAATTTCAAAAGTTTGAAAAAATGTTGAAGCATTCGGAACATGTGTATTATGGTCCGATTGCTTCAACTTTGTTTCAAAATTGTTGAGATATTTTTTACAAAATAGTTTTTATATTTTTTTAAAACTCATGTGAAATTTCACGGCTAAGTTTCGTTCAGTTTTGGAAATTTATTTGAAAATGTGTCTTAATTAATTAAATTTACACATTAATGTATAGGCACCTCTGAAATATAAAACTGCCCATAAAATTAAATTGACAGGTTGGGATGACATTTTAAACTTAAATCTCTTGGGTGGTTAT
>JXSR01S025446.1:172241-183114 GCA_000969725.1 Ophiothrix spiculata
AGTTGCAAAACAGAAAGACGCATATACAGGGTGTCCCACAAAAAATGCAACGAACTTTGACATTTAATGTTGAGAGAACAGAGCCCAATCGTGAGAAAATGTTACAATAATACTATAAAGTAGACCATTTGCTTTTACAGGAATTTTGTTTTGTTTAATTTGAATCTCTGAATCAAAATTTATTGCACATTTTGCATGTTTTATAAATACCTGAAAGAACTTGGTGGTCCGATTTGTTAATCTGCAAAGTTTCACCTCTTGTAACGTCATAGGGCACACTTTGAATTGAAATTGCTAAAAACATCACATGATAAGGAGAAACCATCCCTCGAACCCATTTCATGACATAAGGACTCAATTTAATGATGATCTGCTGATATTAAGCAGGTTTCTGCGTTTGGTTCTGTCAACCTGTTGCGTCCCCTTGACGGGCCAGATGAATCATAAAGTCCTTCTTCTACTTATACTTCTACGCTTATTATTCTCATCAAAGCCTTTTCAGCATCTAGATGAGCTCTCTGGTCCTAGAGAGATGATACTTTTGAAGGTATAGTGACTATGCACTGTGGTCCTAGAGTAGATGACGTATATTGACATACGGTCACGGTTGCCGGGGAAGGTTCCCTACTCTTATTTCGAACGGCCGTAGCCTAGCCCGTGACGTTCTTTTACATCCGACAGTGTGTCAGGAACACTTCAGATGGGACCGACGGCTTTACGTGCCCTCCGAAGCACGAAGCAAGTAGAGCAAAGTTTCTTGTTTAAGGAAACAAGGAGACGTACCGAGAGCCGAGACCGGGACTCGACCCCACGACAGACGCATGCATTTGATTATGAGTCCAACGCTCCTAAACTCCTAAACTCCTTTGTCTTTAGTTTTCTTCCGTGATTTCGGTTAAAGACTTATTATTGGTTGACACCTTTCATTAGAATCCCTTTTTTCGACTCTTTGGTGAAAATTGTATCCTAAACTACCTGACTGTTGCACCAGAAGTAACAAGAGTCATGGAACTTGAGAGTATCAGGAAGATCCATACTTTAAATGAAAATTGTGACCTATTTAAGGTAAAAATGAACTTAAAATACCACTTAATGTTAGTTAGGTACAGGTCATGTTGGTCAGATTGGTTTGGACTGATTGTGTTCCAGTTGCTTGCAGAATTCTCTTCGTAAATTTTAAGTTTGCATTTCTTTTAGCTGGAAGTCTAAACTTACAAAGCGGACCAAAGTTTAAAAGATTTAAACGGCTTTCTTAAATAATCTTTGGACTGGAGTGGTAAAATGAAACGGGACAAAAAGCATGTTGTAGAATAGTTTCTCTATTTTAGAAAAACATATATTACTATTTTAATCTTTTTGAAACTATGTTGTAATATTTTTTATTTGCTCGTTGCATTAATATCCGGACAAGCTGTATGTTTTACAAAACGAAGTGCTAACATTGTTGAGAATAGCTGAAAACATTCCTTTTTATTTATTTATTTTACTTTATTTTATTTTATTTCAATTAAATTTTATTTTCATATCAATCTAGAACCTCTTCAAGAGAATACCTTGACAAACCAGCTTTAATCTTAAAGCGTAATAAAGCCCCGGGTGTAAAAAAATAACAACTCGCAGATTCTCAAAGATAGGGAAAAGAACATCAGAAACTGGTCACCTTGAATTTACCCATCTTTTATGTTAAATCGTACAGAAAACATAACCAAAATTAGACTTGCTGCAAGTCTTTGAATAACAACTTTCACTGTTTTCCTTTTTTATTATCATAGTCTAAAAAGTTTGGTAAAAACACTGTCAAAAGCTATCTATTTTTCTTTGTGCATTTATCCTTTTCCTCACTTCTTCTAAATTTAGTTTTTGAACGAAAAATGTTAAAATGTACACATCCCATATATAGGCCTATGACTATGTGTCTGATTGTCCAATCTAGATTTAGAATTATACCAGTGCAGCAGTGATAACATTGAATGGTCATTGCTCCAGAGAAAATGTGTCATAGATAGGCCTACAACATTCATATATTACATATGTTCTATTTTTGTTTCTTGTTTTCATAGATCATATTCCCACTATATGCTATGCCCTACCAAAGATCTTTGCCCAACCAACCAACCCAAGTCACAAAATTAAAAACACATGTGTTTATACCCCAAAGCAAGTTGGTCAATGTCACTGAGGGTAGGAAGAAAATTGATCAGTACTATAATTAATAGACAATTTCTACCGACTGATTCAAAGTCACCATTTAATATTATCTAGATTAAAAGTGATACCAGGGTATACCAATGTAGGCATAAAGTTGCACTCAGTTTAGCTTGGTTTAAGAATTGGGTTCATAAGTCTTGTGAATTAGGCCCTATTTTGTTTAAAGAAATGTCAGTACAGCCTTGAACCAAGGCTAAACCAAAATCAAAAGTGGAAATTTAACATTTCTAGCGGTGCAATAACATTGGAACATTTATATATTTATATTTGTTCAGTCGTTTATTTGCAGGAAAATCAGCGCGAGTTTTATTAGATTATAAATAAACTAAGAACTACTATTTAAAATTCAATAAAATAATATTCCTAAAATGTGTAACATAAGACTGTGTTATTTTCTATTTGTCTGATCATTGGTTTTCGACCAATAACGGGAATATTTTGAAGTAACTCTGTTGACTTTTTTGAACGTATCCTGTTCATCTTTATATACCTCATATATAGATTCCTGTCCTCTGATTGGTTAAAAGTGAGGGCATGGATTTTACTAGGCCCGGGGCATATTTTTCACTAGGCCCGCTCAATACATTTTGCGTAAAATACGGCGCGCGGTCAGCATTGAAAAGAGAAATATCGTAAATCATTATCGGTTCTTTTAACCAACCAGATGACGAAAATCTATATATTCGGTATATAAAACGAATATTGACTGCTTTTTGTTCGGGGCATGGTTAAAATCATTTCCCCTCGGTGATCTCAAAACCATGAATATGCCCTCAGCTTCGCTTCGGGCATATCCATGGTTTTGAGATCACCTCGGGAAAATAATTTAAACCATGCCCCTCAAAGCAGTCAATATTTGTATAATATAAACTCGTAGATTTCTTCATGTAAGCCTATACCAACATTGCAAATATTTTACAATTTAATATTTTAGACGTTTTGCTTGATAGGGTACTCCAAGATGTTTTTTTTTTCTTCAAACAATCAAATGTAAATCGAGAGAGCAAGCGGGAAAATTAGACAGGACAATATAGTAAGAGAGTTGCAAAACAGGAAAACGCATATATGTTTTGCAAAACAAATTGACGAGAATAGCTGAAAACCTTCCTTTTTATTTTAATTATTTTACTTTATTTTTATTTTATTTCAATTCAATTTTATTTTCATATCAATCTGGAACCTCTTCAAGAGAAGACCTTGACAAATCAGCGTTCATCTTAAAGCGTAATAAAGCCCTGGGTGTAAAAATAACAACTCGCAGATTCTCAAAGATAGGGAGAAAAATATCAGAAACTGGTCATCTAGAATTTGCCCATTTTGTATGTTGAATCGTAGAGAAACAATATATATTCAAATGTACTCACCGATCTGATCAACAGGCAGGATGGTCACCATATCAAATGTTTGTTTGAATTTACACCACCTTCTTGTTAATCCTAAAGCAGGCGAAAGACTTCAAAAGGTATATTTCTTTAAGCACACATGCAGAATAAAAGATGTAATTTCCTTTCTTCTGACTTTCTTTCTGTTTGAAAAGAATGATATCACAGCATTTCAAGATATCATACAGCATCGACTGCTGCTACGTTTATAAAGTTAATCAAGAAGGCTTTACTATTAAGATATTTCATTCTTCTTACGCATAGAAGCACCAATTTATTCTTAGCCAATCAAATGTTGAGATAATAATTTACAAAATAACAATACACTGGCAACATTGTAATGTAATAAAACGAAGTTTCATTAATAATCAAATAAAACGATGTTTAATATAATAATCGAATGGACATTGGGCAAGTTCAATATAATTAATATAAGTTTATTCATCAAATTTTGAGATTGTTTAAATTATTTGGCAAGAGGATACAGGTAGCAAGATATGTTTCAAAATTCTCATAAATCTAACACAAAAAAAATACACATAACTTAAATTGTAAAATTAGTTTTCTCTACATTTTAGGTAAAACTAAAAAAACAAAATAAAGTTCTTATTAACATGATTAACCTTGTCACTTTTCATAAACGGTTAATTTGATTTCAATCAAACAAAATTAACATTATGACAGTTTGTCAATAAGTCCTTTTCAATCTTTGGCTTCGAACCTGCTAACATCATGCCTTTTTGGATGTGTTGAATTTGCATGCTGTCATTATTAGGCATTGCCTGATAACAACAGCATGCCTGTTCAACACATTCAAATCAATATACGTGAACACATTTCCAATCATATCTTTCTTTCTTTTGGCGACAACGGAAAATACTGCCCTCTAACAGTAAAACCTTGAGTTATGCTATCTTAGCAGATCGAAATTTAAAAAGGTTTGCAAACTTATCTGAACTGACATGTATGATATAAAACTAAATACAAAAACCTTGATTATTTGTGTATATAGTAGAAATACGACATTTCTAGGAACAGTATTTTAATGCATAAAAGCATTAAATCAACTTGAACAATACTTTGTTTCAACTTTTCTAATGGTTGTAATAAAAATTTGTTTAGTAGCTGGTTACTAAAATCGTATACAACCCAAATGTAAACCAATTACATTTTTTCCCATTTTGACCAATGCACCATAACATGTATCCATTTGCAACTAATGATTGATTACATTTTGATAATTAATATAACTATAAAATGTAAAATAAAGAAATATCTGCATGATTAACGTTTACTCAATTAATAAATGTATATAATAACATCTTCATGTGATTTAACAATTAACCATTTGTCTATGATGTATTAAACATCGAATCATTTCGGATTAAAGACAATACTTTTAGAATAATAAAAATGAAATGAGATGAAAACAAAGTTGGCTCTAATGGTATCTCTGGTAAATTGACAAAAACATATAAACAAACAAACAAACAAACCAAAAACAGCTCCTTCGACCCATTGGTGGTCAACATTAAACAATTTAGGGTATTATATTATTTATTTTTGTAACCTTCGTCTTACTAAGTGAAACTCCTTAAGATTAATAAGAGGACATTAGTTCTGCCTCCCATAATTCTTAGAGTAAGCTCTCAAAATCCAACAATCATTGACAATATGAAAATATGTAATCTCAGTTAAAGGTGTAGGTTCCGATCACATTCTCATCCACCCGGGCTCAACCGGAAGTGGTATATGTTTGATGCCAAATGAAAGCTCATATTTTTCTGATTGTAAATCCAAATTCCACCCCCAAATTCTTTATAGGGTGTCCAAAAAATAACTTGCCATTTTTAAATGCTTATAACTTTAAAACCAGGATTCGCATGTCAACTATAGACATAAGTATTGATAGAGGAAACTTGTAGAATTAATTTAATACCAAACATGATATGATTCCCATTTTTGAAAATCATTTTCAACGTAAATTACGTCAAACGTAAAAAGCCTACTTTCATACTGAGAAGAAAAACAAATGTGCAAGTCACATGTAGAGGAGGGATCAATCTTTGAAGACAGGAAAATCATTCATGATCATTTTAATGACCAATTCAGCGAAAGAGCTTTTACAACGTTAATACATAGATTTTTGATTGTGGTTTTGTCTTAATAATTAAATAATGCTCATTAAAGTGTTTTTAATTTGTCAAAGCGTAACTATTGCATTATGCTCATCTTTAAATGGTACACAACAGCATTACCCCTTATAACACATTCAAAGTTACATTCACAGGGACATATCAAATTACCTTCTTCTTATCCAGATTAAGCTGCCTAGTATTTCAGAATATGTTCTACTATGGCCTCCTTGCAGATTTCAAAAAATTCTTTTACTCTAACGACAAAGCTCTGGACGTTTGTGCATGTGCTCTTCTTGATCTTCCTGTTTTCACTAGTTTTGTCTGTTTCAGGTCAGGAATAGTCCAGGGTGTTGGGATGTACTGTCCTTCAGATAACTCAAAAAAGTAATTGAGCGGACTTAAATCATCGGAGAGAAAGGGCCAGGGTTATATGATTGTTCATTTAAAAGTTAATTAATAAAGCCATTCTAAACCGTTTAGCTGTATGAGGTGTCATGTCATCATAGTGAAGTGGCAGAAGAGTAGCAACACTGTATGGTATATTATCTCAACCACATTGAACTTTCAGACCTTCTTGCTATCTTAGAAAATTACTGATTGCATAATGTTTGGTACCAAAAGAATTCTACAAGTTTCCTCTATCAATACATATGTCTATAGTTGCCATGCGAATCCTGGTTGTAAAGCTATAAGCATTTAAAAATGGGTAGTTAATTTTTGGACACCCTGTAGTTTTGGAGATATATCATCAAATGTAAAATATTAATGGTATAACTAGTTTCCATTTCTTTTGTATTTACATAACAGCCTCATCCCCGGGGCATACTTTCTTTTGCCTCTCAAGAGAAAACAAGACACAAGCCAAGGTTGAAACCTTACAAAATGCATTCAATAATTCAAGGTCAATCAGTTTAAAGTAAATAATACATATTCTAAAATTTTCTAAAGTTTTCATTGCAGTTGTGGACGTAGATAGACATAAATATATTTGCATTATAACGCCATGTCCGGACGTGAATATTTGCAAAAATAAAAAAATATTAAGAAATGATTGATATGTGGCGGTATAGCCGTATACATCAGTGCTAGGTTTTATCATGGTATAGGGGCGCACCATTAGACGTCCAGATGGGGGTTCGTTGGAGGTTATTCTGAAAATAAAAATACTTGCCTCAATGTGTGAGAGAGAAAAACTTGATCCACTACTTGAGAAAAAATAACTTGATCCACATGAGGAGAAAAATAAGTCGCCCCTTATGATTTATTTCGGGGCGAAAATATTTTGGATTTTTGACTAAAAATAGTCTTGCTTCGAGAGAGTAAAGTAAATCCGTGTATTGGAATTTGATTAACATGATTACTTGATATGCAGCATCTTTCGTAATCATATTACATCGTCAATCATGTATGGCCGGTTGAGCCAGATGAACACCATAATGCACAAACGTGGTTATCACCACGAACATATTATTTTACACAGAAACAAAGTCATATCCAATAAACACATTTAAACAACGACAGTATAAGGGGTTTTTTTGTTTTGTTCTGTTTACGGTTTAAATAGCTCCAGTTTAAAGCCTGTATCAATATATTTTAAAAGTTTAAACATCATGGCCCGTATTCCAGAAAGATGTTAATAGCCAAATAATGGTTTAAGCTTTCAAGCAGCAGAACAGTTTAATGAGTCGTGCTGTTGACGAGAAATAAAACCTTGGTTTAGCTAAACACCTTTCTGAAATAGGGGCCCTTGTGTTTATTCATTTAAACTATGTCAAAGTGTAAAGCTTTTAAACTTCTGTTAGAAGGGAGGCTATTTGTAGCAACGTAAGTTTTTTAAAAGTTTAAAATTTCTACACTTGCGAATTACAGTGTAGGGAGCAAAACTCAATATTTGGGTTAAAACTGCAACGATAAATTATTTTAATGTGCCCTATCTAGATGGGATATATAGTCCATACATAGATCGGGTAATCTAGGGTGGTCACAAAATCAGTCTATTGCATGATAACGACATTGCTTTTATAATGAATATGATTCCGGAAACATGTTTTAGCGGTGCTTGGTCCATTAAGATTACAGTTTTATTTCAACGGGTGTTAACAAAGTATTTTAAGAGTTTACTTGTTGAGGCAACTGAACGCTACATAAGAGTGCTTGATTGTCATATTCAAAACATGGTACATGTCGTAACCTATATGTCTATCATTTCGTGAAATCTAATACTATACTCAATGAACATATAAACCTTGAAGTAAGCAACAAGCTATATGCCTCTGTTACAAGATCCATAACATATTCCTTGTATTTTACAACATTGTGAACTGTTTTTTTTTTGTATTGTGTAGGAGACAAGCAATGGTTGATTTAAGGTTGAGATTGAGACCAAATCACTGCATAATACATTTAGGTACATGATCTTTCATGATTTTGGTATTATTTTTTGTTAATTTTGCTGTTACTACTTGGACAAATCTTGAATATAAGTGCTTTTGAATGTTCAACATGATTGTGTACGATGTTATGATTCGAAAAGTACGGACTAATTTATTTCCGCGTATGGCGATATTGGTTTATGTGTGTTAATCGGCGGCATGTTACAGGCTCCAAGATTTATAGATTATTATAGAAATACTTAAATTTGCATTACGGTCTTGGATTTAATTTCCTGACAACTGAAGTACAACATGATATTTATTATTTGGTTCATGATCATGTTGAAATGTTTACATGAGAAGGTCTCTCTAGAGCCATATTTCCACAAGTAACCGTGTGTTTATCTGCAGTCCCTGATAAATGAAGAGCCATATACACTCTTGCTTCACGCTGACGACTTTCAAAATCCTCATAAATATCGTCTGTAAACTGAAATTTAGGCGCGTATTTTAAGGCTGCATCATGTCTGCGGTGTTTTTCATTGAACACGTATAATTTTGAAAGAAGAATCATACCGATTATGAAAAATAGAAAAGCAAATGATCCAGCTATGGAAGTTAATAAAATCCACGTAAAGGCTGGAGAGTTTAACGACGTGCATTCATGTTTACACATATTTATATCTTTGTTTGCCCTTGCATTATCATCAGCAACATTGTTTATATCGTTAAATATAGCACCGGGAGGCTGAACTGTACTCTGTATTTTAGATTCACGAGGATTTGTTGGCATACCATTCTCTGCTGCCGAAGAGTAAATTACCTTCAGTGGTCCAACATGACAGTTCTGTTTTTTATCTGGAAATTCATAACTAATAACTTCACACAAAAATACTGCTCCGTTATCATACCTATCTACAATTATGGAAATCTCCGAGAACACAATGTCATTATAGTGGCCATTTGTAGCAGACAAGGTACTTTTACTGCCACTTTTACTCCATGAAAGTTGCACATGAGGTAAACCTTCCTGTGAAGAACAATTGAATTTGACAGTAGTTCCTTCCTCAACGGTCAAATCTGTAAGTGATGAGCACATTGGGTAAAGATCCTTTGGAAAATAAAACATATTAATCTCTTGAGTCTCAAAAGCAATTTGTTCCATAGTGTCGGATTTGAAAACCATACACGTGTACTCGCCTTTATCATCATATTCAACATTTGTAATGGTCAAAAAATAAACTAACGATCCATCAGTAATATGCCTTTCAGCAATGAACACTCGCTCCTCAACGTCGTTAGCATAACCTCCATTCCACGTCAAACGTTCAATGTCCAATGTTCCTCTTCTACGAAAAATAGTAACTTCTTCTCCGGGTGTGAGATCCCAAACTTGACAGTATATTGATAATATACCTCCTTCCTTGACATTTTTGATTGGTGTGGACAGTCTTATTCGTGTTGCTGCAAGGGTTACCTGTAAAATGTATATCATCAAACAAATTGTTGACAAAACGTGAACCGAAAATGAAGACATGCTGTAGTAGTCGTGATGTTCATCCACAAAATGTTCTAATAAGAAAAGCGAAGCTACATAAATGCATCTCTCAGCCAATGTTATGTTAAAAGCCAGCGCAACTTTATAATGTTATATAGCCTAAGAATATGAAGAAAAAGGGTGACATTGATGAAGCGATACACGAACGTTGCCTAACTCCTAGTCGGGTTCACTGATCTAATACGCTTCTGGTTTTTATTATAACTAGATCTGGTAGAATCGGGCATCAGAGCGCGGCATTTGTGTGTGTGTTCCCTCACGGTGATCAGGTTTATAGATAATACAACTCGTTTTGCTTATCTATCCCCTTAACGCAATATGTGAGTTTGCAATACGTTTTTCTATCAGGATATGCACGGAGGGGAAAAACAACATGAAGATTTACACAAGTAAGACGGATCTGAAATTATCAAGCAAGTAAATGATACTGGGTAAGCTAACATCAACATTGTGACTCTCTCCTGAGAGCCAAATTGATTTTGAAGATGTCTCTTGAGATTCGCTTGGAACCTGGTAATTAACATTGATGGTGGTTTGTCCAAATATACTCCGGTTGTTTTCTTATTATATGCTACTGAATGCGCCCCAATAGATGACACTTCTATCAATGGCTTAATGGTCTCTTTTTTGATCGATATAAAAATAAGAGTGTCCTCAACATAATACTAATTGCTTCCATCGCCAATTAAGTGACTGTGTAATCATTGTCAATTCGTTCATAATAGGTGCAAGAAAAACAATACTTTGATAGTAAGAAAGTGAATTAAATCCACCCATCTACTTTGTGGAATGCAGTCAATTTAAGTTTGCCTGTAAAATACTTTTTAGATATCCATAACGTTTCAAATTATTTAAACAAAGACTTTTGATAGAATGGTTAGAGTCTCATTCTGTTCAATAAATAAGAGTACCGTATCTCATATACAAATATCATGATTATGTACAAGATAACTATATGTCTCTTCTTTATTTACACGTGTTACCAACTCAATTTGTACATCCCTCCTCGATATTCAGTGCGATATTTTACTTCTAAATAAAATCATAGTTATAATAGCGTTATAAAAATTCTTATTTTCTTCATATTTTTGCCTCGCTTATGCAGATAACCTTCCTGTGAAGAACAATTGAATTTGACAGTAGTTCCTTCCTCAACGGTCAAGTCTGTAAGTGATGAGCACATAGGGTAAAGATCCTTTGGAAAATAAAACACAT
>JXSR01S025447.1:50810-61859 GCA_000969725.1 Ophiothrix spiculata
GAGAAATACACAAGTTGGATGGGGATTTGAACCTGGACCTCTATATTATGAACCGTATATTCAAACCACTCAGCCATGCTCATATAGTTTAGTGGCATAAAAAATGTTTATTATTTTTTGTTCCATTGCAGAAAGAAACCTTCTACCAGGATACCTTAAACCTGAAACCATGGCAACCATTTGGCAACCAGTACCACAAACCAAAGCATCATGGGATAGCGACGGTAAATATGCAATGGGATGGGCAGTAGTAGATCTAGACCAGACTTATGGACAGTGTCGCAAAGGGCGCCATCTAGTATCGCACACTGGGGGCGCTGTTGGCTTCAGTAGTGTCCTTCTAATTGTACCACCCAAAGATGAAGCATGCAAAAACAATGCAGTGGATAAAAATGGAAATGACATTGATGTCCCTCCAAAAGGGGTTGTTGTTGCAATCGTTGCAAACCTTGGTGCTACCGGGTTGTACAAAACTGCTGTTAAAATTTCAGACATTTTTAAAGAACTTTGACGATCAATGATATAAGTGCAATTTATAAACCATCATGTCCTTATAATTCAGTACTATGGCTAAGGTTTGTATAGCTACCTTTGATGCATAATCCTACATAAGTCCAATTTTGGTATTTGTGGCTTTTCAATCATCAATAAAATGACAAATTTGGCCACAAGCAAGAGAAAAAGTGGGTCAAAACACAATTAGAATTAAATGCTTACATTTTCCCCTGTAACTTATTTTGCAGAAAGTAACTCTTTGCCGAACAGATTTGAGGCATACTTTTATTTTGTGGCTATATTTGGAAATTTTGACTTTTACTAATGGTACTTTCTGACAGAAGCTCCTCAATCATTTTATATCAAATTTCTACTTATATAATTGGATCATTTAGAAATTAAAGGTTTATGGAACAAGTTTCACAATTAGCTCGTTGTATGAATGCAACAAATCATATCTGCAATATAACTGTCATTTGTCGTAAATTTGCATTCCACTGGACTGTCTTGGATCAGTGGCTTTTGAAATGGAAACCATATCAATTAGAGCCACTAAACATATTGGAGACATTGAGTGTTTTTCGCAATATAGCGAAATAATTAGCTATTGCAGATACGACTGTCTTGCATTCCTTTGACAATTTTTTTCTAGAATTTTTTTTCTTGCTAATAGTGATGCAACAAATCACTGCAGATAACCATACCATTGCCACATGTATGTGATATATGATTATCTCATTTTTAAGTTTGAAGTTTATTCACGATTATTCAAAACAAATTTAAGGGGACCATTCTGGTGGTAAAATTGTCAAAAATGTGAGCTTATCATAAAAAAAGGTTTTGAAAATAACTAAAAAATTTGAACTTGGAACTTTTTAATGCTTTTTGTTTGATCAAAAACGGACATGCGGTTATTGAGATATGAGTGTTTTAGTGCAAGAAGTCATGTAAAAAATTGTCAAAACACATCAATTCCTATACTTTAACATGTTAAATTCCTCAAAGGGTGATATTTAATGAAATTTTAAAAAATAGATTTTCATACTTAACTGATATGTTTTGAATAAATTACTGTCATTCACGTCTATAGACCTTTTCAAAACACCACTTTCCGTGCATACTAATGAGCTTGAACGTGATTGGTTGAAAAAATGGCCATGTGATCAATGTTCCGAAGATTTCCGAATGGATTTTGAAAAGGTCTATTCCAATCAATTTCAAAAATATTGTACTCATTAAATATCACCAGGTGAGGTATTTCTTATGTTTTACATTGTTTTTTCACCCTGCGGTAAATTTAAGAAATTTCAGGAAAAATCAATTTATAGCTATAAAAAGCCTCAATTGCAGTTATTTGCTTTTCAGTATTTACCAAAATTTAAATTTCATCTCAAAAATTTAGATTAACACAATTATATTACAAATTCCTTCTTAAAAGCGCCATCTAAATATACTCAGTTTTAAAGGCCCATATCTCAAAATCAAGAATTATGCAAACTAGCATTATTCAAACGACGATAACTCAAAACCGGTTTGTTCAATTTCAATAAAATTTGGCATGCATACTGTTAAGATTCATATCTAGGGAACCATGTTTTCAAAATTTTGATTTTATTTTCCAAATTTTAATTTTGCATAAAAATATGCTGATTGGACGGTTTTTGGTTACCATGGCAACCGCAAAACAAAATTTTCAAAATCCGACAACATGGTTCCCTGCAGAATTGAATACTTATACTATGTACCAAAAATCCAAATAATTGGATGTTTTATGACTTAGTTATGATTGTTTAAAGTTTTAGCCAAGCTTGGTTACCATAGCAACCATTGCGATGAAATAATATTTTTCAAAAACCTTGTCTCATAGGCTTTCCATTGATATATAGGTTTCATATGTTTTGAGTTATTGGTATTTCATATGTTTTGAGTTATTGGTAATGCCAAAAATTGAGATTGAAAATACATGCAATACCACCAGAATGGTCCCCTTAAATAAATATGGTACGTTCCCTACATAGAGCAAATCTAGCAAGGTGTAGTTGTTCTTGGGAAAATAAAACATACACAGACAGGCATGTGACCATGCACCACGAAAGAGTTGTAAAGGTGGTCTTTAGGGGGTTTTTTCCCCACTTTTTTAGAAATTGCAAAGACAATATGTTGTAATAATTAAAACGATACCTCAATGATGGACTTCATTCTACATCCACTAGTCAGGCTAAAAGGTTGACATGGAATGAATGATGAAACTAATAGACGATGGGGCATGGTTCTCGGGAAGCCTCCGTTCTTAAGTTTTGTTGCCCCCATCATGGTACTACCTTCCCATGGTCTCAAAAAATCGGATAAAATATGTGATTCACAAATATCGTTGTTCCCACGCTGGAAATTTGGGCATTTTTATTAAAAGATCAGTAAGGCATATGTTTTATTTGTTTATTTATTTGTTAGTTTGTATATTGTTTTCCGTTTTTGAGATTTTTTAAGGAAATGTTGCAGGTGTTTTGAAGAAAAAATAAGGAAATAAGGGTGTCAAAAATTGGTGGTTTCCACCGGGGCTCGAACCAGGGACCTCTCGCTTCCCGATCCCGTGTCCACCTATACCAAGCCACCCGAGGGGCGCTGCCTAGGCAGCGATTTCGTTGCCCATATGGGACCCCGGTCTATGACGTATTCGGACTTAATCGATTTTGGTGATTTGCTCTTGTAGCTTTTTGTAACCTTTGGGAGTTTTAGGGTTATGTGTAAAGTCATCCGGTCACTTACTAACCCTAACCTCCTACCTACCATTTTTCATTCTCAGCCTATCTCCTCGGAAATAAGGGTGTCAAAAATTGGTGGTTTCCACCGGGGCTAGAACCAGGGACCTCTTGCTTCCCGATCCCGTGTCCACCTATACCAAGCCACCCGAGGGGCGCTGCATAGGCAGCAATTTCGTGCCCATATGGGACCCAGGTCTATGACGTATTCGGACTTAAGCGATTTTGGTGATTTGCTCTTGTAGCTTTTTGTAACCTTTGGGAGCTTTAGGGTTATACTGGATTTCAGCAAATGATCACATAGAGCCACAGTGACTGTGCTTGCCCATACTTGCGTTACATCTGCTCAATAGCACACCCTAGCGTGTCAGTACGCCCCACTGGAGTAAAGTCAAATTGACACGCAACTGTGTGAACACATTGCAATCTCCACTTATAGGAAATGTACATTAATCTAGATGAGTCTAGATTGAGGCTCCCATGTGGAGATCCCCAATCACAAATTAAGTTATGATATGAGTAGAATTGACAAGACAAAGTAAAGAAATGTATCGCAAAAGTTAAAATATGTTACTATCATTGATTATCAAATTTAAGTATTTTATAGTTTCAAATAATGTTTTTCACAAAATATAGAATACATTCATATAACAAGTATTATTGATACCAAAAATTTAATATATTTATTAGGCTTTTGAAAGTCATTCTCATGAAAAGAATAAAGATAACAATTAAAAGAAAGACTTTGGTATTGACTAAGAGTCTTGAATATGCACATTTTATAGATGGTTATAAGTGATAAATAAAGAAACCGGTCAAAATATTGCCAAAAATAGGTCCAAAATAGGCCTTAAATGATTTTTTTGTCATTTTTGGCCTATTTTAGGCCTATTTTTGGCAATATTTTAAAAAGTAAGTCAAAAATCAAAAATTTGAGAAATGCGTTCCTAGACATGTGTTTCTAGACTCTAAAAAGCATTTGAGGTCCAACTTTTAATTTTTCTAAATTTAGTTAGGTTGTTTGCAAAATAGTGGTCCAAGAACAAGGGTTTTTTGGACCTTGGTCCAAAATCGTACATTTTGGTCCAAAACTGACCTCACCATCATCTTCTACATGAAAATCCACATCTAGAAATGTAAACTTTTATATGGATTTACTTATAGTTGCTGAGTTACAAAGCGTACAATATTTCAGAAAATGAGGGGTTAACTGTGCCCTTAAGAGATAATATATTTGCTTTAAACCAAAGAGTTGGATAATTCGGTATTTAAGGAAGTGATAACTGATTAAAATCATGATTTGACATAACACACAGAAAATGATAGATAAAGAACTTGATGAGTACATATCAGGGTTGATAAGGCAAATTATAGGCACTAAACTGATTTACAATTACTAAATCCCAAGATATAATATCTTCATACTTTTTCATGATCCATATGAAACTTTATGGCTGAAATATGTTTTATTTCGGACACACAAGTGAAAAATGTATATTATTAAGGCTGGGTAGACATTCAAATGGCATAAATCGATTTTATACCTAATTGCATAAACTATATAAAAGTGTACATTTTTAGAAGTGGATTTGTACCCTGAACATGATGATGATATCAGTTTGGGGCAAAAATGTCGATTTTTGCACCAAAAAAATGCCAAAAAAAACATATATTTTGCGTAAATGTTTTGGAAAGCATAACTAAATTTGCATTTGTTAAATGTTGAACTTTGTTTGTTTTTTTGCATCTAGAAACAAATGTCTATGAAGGGTTTTCTCAAATTTTTATCTAGGTTTTTTCATGCAAACATTTTTTTTAAAAATCCCACCGCTGCCACCAAAATGGCAATTTTTGGCCTATTTTTGGCAATTTTGCAAGAAATAAAATCAAAATCAAAAAATTTGAGAAAACCCTTCCTAGATATTTGTTTAAGTTGGTTTGATCATACGGGCCGTTATAGAGATATTTATAATATATAGTTTGATCCTGGGAATGCCATGCTAAATACCTGCTTATTTATTCATCGGAATAATGACTTGACTCTCATATGTGCATCATCATCTTTCGACTTCTGTCGAGATACATGACACACATCTTGCCAACTATCTTTATTACACATTGCACTTCCTAGTTCATTGAAGTTCAAGCCAGTATCTCTACATATGGTATCAAGGTATGTTAATGTTAGTGGATATCGATTGTAGACCAAAGACCCCCTTTTTTATCATTAAGCTGACATCCTGCACCCAATAACCTTTATTAGCACCCTTTACACCCAATACCCTATTATTTTCCAAATCGTACACTTAATGACCCCCAATATTTTCTGGCCTGGGCTCATTATCTCTAATTCTTGTCTTTTTTACAATCTGAAGAGGCCTAAATAAACACTATCGGAAAAACAAATATCTTAATATTTCAGTACTTGGATTTCTGCTTGGAGCCGTAGATTTAAGTGCAAATTGTATAGCCAATCAACCCTTTTCACACTCAAAAGACCTGTATTTTTTGGATCCTCACTGATGATTTTTACACATAACATGGTTATCTTAGGATAGGCCCTTATATTAGTCCCAATGACTCACTTTGTATTGTTGTTCCTGTCACTGAATTATCCCTGATTTCTAGAATTCTTGTCAATCAGGCTGTTTCTATTAACCCTTACCCTCCTACGTACTACAAAGTACTACAGTAAGAAATCAAGAATTCGCCTAAGTCCCAATACGTCACAGACGGCGGATATAGATGATCAGGAAATTGCTGCCCGGGCAGGCCGCGCTCGGTGGCTTGGCATAGCTGGACATTGGAACGGGATAGCGGGGGTCGGGGGTTCGAATCCCAGGGGGAACCGGGGGGAACCCGAATTTTTTTTCATGACGTATTTGGACTTAGACTGTATTTAAGCGTGCGAGAGTAAGGGTTATAGAACATTTTCCGGAAGCAACCGGCTAATGGAGTAGAAATATTCAATAGAAACATGCATTCTCCGCCATTATCCGTCTTTTTAGCGGCTAAAGTTTAGCCTTTATCCTGCTTTTTATAGGATAATAGCGGTGAGAAATACCACAAGACGGCAATAGAAACTGAAGTCATCGTACTTTCCGGCGAAAAAACGGAAATCAATAATGGGGCAAACTACACGAGAGGTCGGAATGTAGGCCTACATCCATGTAGATTCCTGGGATGTACATTCATGTACATTCAACTCGGTACGTTATTGCGCCTCACACACTGTGTTTGCGTGTGCGTTAACATGCGACTTGGTAAAACGCGTAGGTAGTACACGTAGACGCAAACACATACGCACAGTTGAATACGCAGCGTGAATCCACATCTGGTGGACACGTCATCGTGTAGACACAATCCCAACTCCAGGAATGTACATCCGATTCGGTCAAAATTGCTAAATTATGGCTACATCTTGAAAACGAATATGACCTACAATACTTTGCGGTAAGCTAGGTCAACGAACTTTTATCCGGCAATTTTGTAAATGTCACTCGACCCTGTTCACTTTGCGCAAACTGTAACCTAATAGAAACTTGACGCTCACCGCTATTATGCGGTTAAATTTTATCCGGATAAATACAGGATAATTAATAGAAACACGCTGATAGAATCATTGTTCGTGGAATTCAAAGGTTTTTTATTATCAAATTTTGTAATTGGGTGTCCTCCTTCCCCCATATAAAAACCCAGGTAATAGTTTGAAAAACAAAATTGAACAGAATGTAAGTTTACAGACCTTGATGATGCAGTCTATAAATGCAAAAGAAACTCAAGGTCACGTTTGGGGGAAAATACCTACAGGAAATTAAAGGTGCATATCTTGTTTTAGATATTTCTTAAATTTTGAATATGATTTATTGTTTATTTATTTTCCTAGTCTAATAATAAATAGAGCAATGCCACTCTCAAATGTTACTGTTTTAACTTTACCATGTAGGCCCTACCTTAATTATGTACTGCTATCTTTGCTTTAATTTGATTCATGAATGAATAGGTGCATTTTTCATTTTCAATTTTACTCTTGTTGGCCCAACATGAAAATATGCTAAAGATTACCATAAAGAATTGACACACTTTCGTGGGTTTATTCAACAATAAGAAAAGGAATTATTTGGGAATTAAGTCTTGTGGAAATAATACCAGAACATGTTGTATTCACTTCATGCATGGACACAATTATTTTCTCAATAAAATTGACAGTTTGAATACATTCATTTTGTCTGAGTGGTTTTAGATTAGACCCTGAGCTCTTAAGTTTTCATGGAATTAGGCAAAAATAAAGTTGTTCAGTTGTCCTCCACCGCCTGTTCCTATTTGTCGAAACTGGAAAAAAGTTTTTACTGTACAAAAATGTACCGCGCCTATTTTTCAGATTTCCAAAAAAGGATTTTTTTCTTGTGAATTATGATCTTTTGGAAATATTTTTTAAGTTGTTGTTTTCATTTTGTTTACAGATTGTATAAAGAGGTTTTTCGGTACAGAAGACTTATATGGATCTTTATAGTGACCATAATTTGGTGTAGCTTTGACTTACATTTGAAAAAAAAATATATAAAAAATTTGCCTGCTCGCACTTGCTCAAAAAAAATGTGGAGGACAACCACAATTTTTTTTTTCCTTAACGATTCTTCAGAGTAAATTGACTGAGTGACAGATACACTCCCGCTCGAAAGTATTTCTGCACAAAACCTTTATTCAGCCATATCTCAAAAGGCGTTTATCCGATTTTCATCAATTTTTGACAGAATCTAATTATCAAACTAACTTATCTGGAATTGGATTCATTGCATTTGAAAATATGGCATGTGGTGCATATTACTACTTTCGTCTGCATTTGTTTTTAAAACTTTCAACCTGATAATATTCTATACGGTTACAAGGTAATAATAAGGTTATGAAAAATTGATAAGTTGCATTTTAATGAGATTTGTAGTTGTGGTGTGTTTGTATATGGCAGAGACGTTTTATTGTTATTAACGTCTCTGGTATATGGTGAATGAAATCAGCCATTTTATGGCAATGGAAGATCAAATATCAAAAGAAACATCGATTCATTATTAATAAATAAGTCACCTATACTAGTATCAATCTTTGATGTACTAGGTTGCTTAATATAAAAAAATGAGGTTTCTTTAAAGTCTTTAATAATGCGGAAATACTTTCGAGTGGGAGTGTATTTCTTCCAGGGATACATAGGTATGTATTGTAAAATTAAAGTTAAAATTTTTGTTTGCTATGATTTTTAAAGGAAATGTAACACCACTGACATGGGTGTCACTAGACCAATGGGTGACAGAGTCCAGTCCATTTAAAAAAGCGATTAATGGTTTATTCAGAGTCTTGTACACACGCTATGCAGAAGGATTATAGCACGTGTTAAAGACTGCGCGTCGATTGACGTTGTGCGATGCATATCGACAGACTCTGAATAAACCATAAGTCGCCCATGTCACTGGTGTCACTCATGATGTCATTGGTGTCATGTTTTTACTACTTGCTTGCACCTACTAAGAAAAGTTGTGGAAGACAAACATATTCTATTTTTGACCAGTATTAAGGGGGTTACTCACTAGTTTGCCACCATTGTTATCCAACATAGGGTCTTGCTGAACTGATTTTGGCCAAAAATAGGGTATGTGGAACTGTACCTTCCCTCAATCCCCCCTCCCCAGGTTTTTACCCAACTGCAGTGTTCAGCTGCAGAAACTTTACAGGCAGATAATTTTCCTGCAGAAACATTGCGTATATTGAACTGCATGTACGGTTTATTCTATTTTCAGAAAATATTTGTTGTATCATGTGTACGATTTGTTTTTCATTTTCAGACAATATTTTTTGAAGTATGTATTGAGATTAAAATTAATGTCAGTTTGTTTGTTACATTGTAGCATGATGCGCACTGTTTAATTCAATAATAAACCTGGAATGAATTTGCAATTTGATAACAGGTTTTTGACCTTTGTGTATATTGTAGTTTGATTCGATTTGAGTACAAATGAAAATGTAAACAATTTATTCCCCAAATGACTCTATGGACTGCCCTTTTTCTTGATACAAACTTCAACTATTAGATGATCACAATTTTTAAGAATCTTGACCTGTTTAAGAGAATAATCATTTTTGTTTTGCTTATATTATAAAGGATGTGTTCCGATCACTCTTTCGACCCCTTCCACAATCAAATTGGAGATTTTGATGCTATATGAAAGCTCATATTTTCTCATAACCCATGTAGATTTTCTTACCCGTATTATATTTCATTAAAAAGATATGGTTAAAATAATGCTGAATTACTGAAATACTTTGTTAACAAAAATAAATCTTAGAATAGGTTTCTATGTGTCACTCTATATAGACACATTTTTGCCTGTAGCATTATTTTGGCTCAAGCTATGCAAATGAAAATTGCTTTATATATAGGTCATGACCCTTCATTCAAGTATAGGAAAAATATGTTAAATTTTCACCAGATTGGAATACCTTCCTTTAAACATAGTGAAGAAAACAAAGGCAACACCCTTATTAGGAAGAATGGAACAGGGACAGTTACAATCTTTTCCCTCACCACTTCCTTGTCCAAAATTTCACACTTTTTAGAGCTTTTTAGTTTGATATGAAACTTTACTAATAAAGAGGTCTTAGGCCATGTGCCATGAACTCGCCCACTTTGGCGTTACATGCCTTATTATTCATTGTATGTCGCCAATTGATAATCAAACTTGGATATTTCACTTAAACTTCACTGAAATGTAACAAAAGTATATATATTTTGAAAGTTAAAGATGTAAGGAATCTGAATATGTGCATTGCATCTCGTACAAATTAAAATTTGCATCACAGAAGTTATAATTCACCATAAGTGCCCAAAAAAGTCCTATATGTATTCAAAAGTTGTCAAAATTCATGGAATTGGGTCAGTTTTGCATACACATGTTGTTTTATTGAATGTATCATAAGTAGTCAAACCATATTCTTGGCCAAAATTTCTCTTGAAATTTGAAGACAATTGGTGTTAGGTGTAGGTTCTGTCTATATTGCTTAAAAAACATGCACAAATTGAAGGTTGTCTCAATTCAAAATGGCGTCGAACTTCCTATTTAAGGAAAAGTTACGCAGCAAATATGTGAAAATACTGTTTTTCCTGACTGATTTTTTTTAATGAAATTTGGCTCAGACAAGCAGAGCATAAGCACAGATGCATTACTGCACAAAAAAATAGATTCAGATGGATCTCACCCTCTTTTTACATAAAATTGAATACATTAAGCGCATATGAATGTAAGTCTGACCCAAGTCCACTGTCTAAAATGACCTTCTGCACAGCAATGCAAGCACAAATACTATAGAAAAATAATGTTTCATATAGTAATTGGATTCATAAACTTACTTTGCGAGCCAAATTGACATAACTGAAACATCAGACATACTGTGAAGTTGTTGTTTGTTTGTTTTTTCTTAAAAACTACGTCAGTGGACTTGGGTCACTCTTGCATTCCGATATTCAATTGATTGATGTGAAAAGTACATACTATTATACAGGGCGTCCCAGAAAAAAATTGCAATATTTGCTTGTGTTTCAGAATATCAAATATTTGAGAGCATATTTTATCAGGTCTGATTTCATGATTTTTGGCCGTGGTGTTTCTCAATGGAAGAAATTTGGTTCACCTTGTAAATGATGATGAAACTTTTGTCTTAATCTTTCCATCAAATGTGTTCATCGTAGATAAAGAAAGTTTGCACATAATGAATTTACAAATACGGTTACGGTTTAGTGAGCAGATCA
>JXSR01S025449.1:16150-28375 GCA_000969725.1 Ophiothrix spiculata
AAGTTATAGTCTGTGGGAAAAATCTTGATTTAGGGCTTGACTGCAAAATGAAGTCTGCACAAGTGACTGTTCTTGACTGATTATTAATCTTTGAATTGTCTCAAACTACTCGTCTTGCAAAACCGTCTGCACAAAGTAATAGTTAAAAATGCATAGGATCAGTTGTTGCTATGGTTACAGGTCAAGGAAAACTTGGTGCTACAGGCACCAATGCAATGGTAAATATGGATTTTGTTTTTGCCTGCTACCATGGCAAAAATTGATCTGACACACTTCAAACTATCAGTTTGTGTAGACACTTTTGGAAGAGGAACAGTTTGAGACCAGTTTGAACAAAATCGGACACTTTTGAAATTGTAGACTCCCATAGAGCAAGTTTCGTGACTTCTGATATGACCTTTCACATTTTTGGCTATAACTCCAGAACCATGATATTTCAAACATAGGTAAAAGTATACTTTTTCTGCTTCCTTGTGATGAGAGGAACATGTTGGTATGATTTTGAATAAGATTTGACTAGTAACATGTGCAGACTCCATTTTGCACTTTTTCTTTTTTCACAGACTATTAAGAAAATATGCATTTGAATAGACTTTTTAGAATATGACAAAATATAGTGTCAGGGCGCAAATTTATAAGTGATGATTAACAAATGCGAGAAATGAATTTTCAATATCAAAGTATGAAAACGAAATTTCATTTTTGTAATCTAACAGATATAAAAGTGAAATTTTAAAAATGTACTAGTAGGGTCACATGATATACAGATACAAAAAGTGAAATTTTAAAAATGTACTAGTAGGGTCACATGATATACAGATACAAAAACATGACAACCCTCGTCCCCTCCACAATTGTGACGTAAACACAGAGTGTAGTTCGATACGTGCTTAGCATACATGTACTTTGATATTCTATATGTAAAGTCTCTTGATTATTTCCAAAATTTTAAAGTGTTAAATAAGATACAAATAACATGCCTAGATATTGAATTGTTGGTATTTTATAGAGTATATTTATCTTAATATTTTGTCAATAAATTATCTTAACGCCACCAGATAAGTCATTGGCCTTACAGGGGCTTCTCTTGTGGAATTAAAAATAGCAAGAATCGTGCCTCGCATGCCTACGGGCTATTACATTTACTTGTACTATATCGATAACTTAAACAATTTGGCCATAGAGAAACATTTCAAGAGGCCTTGAGGTCTGAACATCAGTCAACAACAGGTGCGAGGACAATTTTGAAAATCATATCTTTTTCTATATATCAGTCGTAAAAGAAGTCTTATATTAAACATTAAGTCAAGGATATCAATCGATAAATATCAAGTTTGAAAATTCCACAAGCTATAGACCAATCATGGTCCAGAAAACTATTGACACAACAAAACATTCTATACACAAAGAGCGCATCTTTTAATTTACATTTTCCCATTTATGTACTAAGGGTATTAAAGTTGTTAAGTGGATAAAAACCATCAAGCTACGCACGCAGGTAGGAGCTTCTAAATGGCGAAAAAATCCTAACCGTAGAGTTAATTTGATATTTTCTAACTTAAATTTGGTGCATAAAGTTGTATCCCTGTTTGCTACAGCAAACAGGGATTCAACTGCTTTGTAAACAAAGGCCTTGTAAACACATAATTAGAGAGTATATTTCTAATAAGATATCTTAGCGTATCTTTTTTTAAAAAAAATGAGATTAACGGAGTAAGCTACATTTACGTATACGTCTGCAGCAATATTCATTAAATTTGTGAAAAATTTCTAACAAAAAAATCTTTCAAAGTGCTGTTAACAAAATACAGGAATATTGACACAAGACGACAGAATTCACCTTCCAGCACAAAATGCCATTCATCGGAGAGTGGGGTTAACCTTGACTACAAACTTAATAGAGATAGAAATAAAAGTGGATGCTGTTACAAACTGCGTAACCACAAAACAAACCTGTGAAATAAATAGAGTATGGTTAAGGCCTGATATTTAGCAAAGTCTTAATCACAGGCGTAATGACGGTTTGCCATTCCGCCTATGATTAATAATTTGCTAAAGTCAAATATCAGGCCCCTTAACCATAATCTATATAAATAAAATATTTTAATGTATTATAAAATGTTATTTCACCAAAAGCTTCTTTAACCCCGGGGCCGCTCGAAGAAGAAAGTGGTACGCATGCTCGTCAGAAAAAATGTTGAAAAAGGATCGGGTATTAGCCCATTGGCGTCGTCGATGTCTTTAGAAAAAGAGGTACATTTAAGGGTAACTTTCGACATTAAGAATTGTCTTTTTAAGATTTCTTCGACTTTAGTGTCAACTTTTTGTCAGCTGCTCTAACATTTCCAGAAATACAACAAAAAGGTTTCACATGTAATAAATCAAAGTTGTTAAAGCAGAAACTAGTGCGTTAGTCTGTTGAGGATCATTTAAGTGCGTACACCATTAAAGAGTCATTAAGCGATTTAGGGGTCGATTTTAGTGTAATACAAAATTTAGGGAATGATTTTGAATATTTTACGCCATTAAAGGTGCAAATTAGCTTTAAATGATTACGATATATAGGGTCCGCATTCTTTTTTCCATTTTTTCGAGCGGCCTCTGGTCTGTATTACCAAATGCTCTTTGCTCATAATTGCTCATAATTTTAAAACCTGAAAAATCCTTTTCTCTCAATAAAAAAACTATTTTTTAAACCTTACAAATAAAGGCGGCTATATAATTAATTTATATAAAAAAATGCCTATGATCTTACAAATAAAGACGCTCTATGATTAAACTAAATTGAAATTTTGTCTATGACCATACAAGTAAAGACAGTTGTAGGATTAAACCAATTTGAACTTATCATACTGTCATTTGCTAATACATATTCTTCAAACCCATCTGGACGTTTTGAAAGAATCATAACAGATCGCCTTGGTATGAAATGGAATATACGACATATATATTCATCTTACACATGCTAGCCAATTTACTTAAGTAATAAATCTTGCCAGTAAATTATTCAGTTTCGATCTAACCCATCAGGTTATAGTGATCGTAAATATTGTCAGTTCCTTGCAAATTAAAGCTGATGCTTTCACAAAACTATATGCATTTCTTTACATTTTCACTTGTATTAGATAAATTACATCGAGTAAAACATGTACTCGATGTGGGAAACTATCTGTAACAATTCTAGCGTTAATGCACAGCGAAACAGCGAGTACATTACGAAATAAGCGGAAAGTTGTAAATTCAAAGTCAAAATTATTAATGACAATTTTGTGAAAAATAAACAGCCATATTTTATGTTATGTAGTTATGTGGTAGAATTGATTATTTGTAAAAAATAAATATAGAAAAAAATATTTCTTTGAATTATCCACTAATAAAAAATATATTTTTCGTTTTCAAGTTAAGCTAATAAAGAGATGGTTCTTATCATTAAAACTAATTGGAACTTTCATTCGGTCATTTGCAATGCAATTACTGCATTAGAACAACACCTTGAGATCTCAATTATTGATATAACTCTAAAAACATCTGGACAATAGACCAGCTTATCGCTTGCCTGGTACGAACAATTCAAGTATGCATCTTACATACTTTAGACAATTTACTTCAATAATAAATCTTAAGAGTAAATTATTCAGCTTGATTTATACGCACCTGGACGGAGCAATTTGGAAATGCTTGCAAACAGTGCACCAGTCATATCAATTTGTTACAGGGCGCAGTTTTACATGTGATGAAATATTCAAACAGAATAAAATACCTGTTATTTAATCATTTCTCGTTATATTTTTTTCAGATTTTTCAGATGTATTTATACTGCTGGCCATAATAATAGTTGTGGGCAAATTCGATTGTGTTAAAGAATTCAGCCTGTGAAAAGTCATTCAGAAATATTGTTGTTTTTTTCAATTTGTTTGTATGTTTGATTGTTTGTTATTAACAAGACGTATCTTTTCTTTAAAATGAATAAACACAGCGCGACTCTTGACTCAAATTAATGTATCACTAATCTATAGTTTCTAACCGCTGAATGTGACTTTAAACAATGTACGCTGCAAAAAGGGAAAAGTCGCATATTGCAAGTCCTTCTTTAAATCTGTCTTTATCTCTATGATAAAAATATGAAGATAAATTTGAATATCAAACTAAAAAACAATTGAAAAATACTACTTGAATTTAACATTGACTTTCGGGTCGAGTCTAGTGGCAAAGTAATTTGGTTACTTAGAACCCATAAGGGATCAAAAGTATTAACAAGTAGATTTTCCTGCTTGTATCATTTTATTTGTTCCAGTTATAAATAGTTTTAATATCAAACTTAATGAGCTTTTATGATCTGTACTTTCATATACTTTCTTGAGTTAACCATCATCTTTTAAGCATTTTTCTGTAACACGATTTCCTAAGATGGTGGTGGTCACCACTCTAGTTAGGGATAAAATAAATTGCCCTATAATTCAAGTTTTAATCAGATGTTTTAATTTCTCTAATTTCTTGCATTCAATAGAACATTTGGTAACAATTTACAATATATTACCATATATGGTGTAATACAATTAAATATAATATTATTACGAAATAACATTGTTCGGTTTAAAAGTAACCCCTGTATTTCATTCACTTGAAAGTTATGCAGCCATTTTAATAACATTTAATTCTACATGGTATCCCAATGAAATATTGACATTTTTAACAATACATAGCAGCACCTACGACATCTCATCAGTCTAAACCATTCCAGCACTTTTTCCTGAAGCTTAATAGTACAAAGACAATATATGCACGTCTCCATTTGCAATTAATGTAATGGTGTTAGCTTCCTGTAGAATTTTGCAATATTATTAAGTTCCACAGGAAATAATGTACCATACGACGTACAACATTACCTTACATATTCTTTATAACCTCTTCTTGTCATATCCTATTTATTTCCGGCGTTTTAATGTCTGTATTGATTGCATTTTTGTGATTGTGTATTATTGAATTTTGAGTTAATGGTTTAATTGTTACTGCTATGTTGTAAGTACATTAAACCCAAAATGACATCAATCATTTGTATATGATAATATGATTTCAAACAGTTCGAACCACCATTAATATTTCTTTTTGAAAAAAAACAGATGACGTAATCATAAGTAGTATAAGCACGAGCGTTATTGGTGTTAGTTGATTGTTAAACATGATTAATATAGTTTGTTATGAATTTTAAACTGATCAATCACACAATTTAAACATTAACATGATTAACATGAAATGAGTGCTGAAATGAGGGATGATCTTCACAACAGACATATTGTTTATTTTAAGATAAATTGGCAACTAGAACTCTTCCCCATCTCTCTTATTAGTCTCAGAAGATAATCATTACAGACTGATACTACCAAGCCAAAGGTACCAGTATCCGTACAAATCCCAACAGGCCTACTGTCTTTAAGTAACTCGCCCTGGACCAATATTAACTAGTTTCCTTGCGCCTCAAAGTCTGGATAGAAGAGCGCCCAATTAAACCATAATACGCTTTGGTGGATCTTATACCCGTTCTAATGACAACAATATTTTTTAAACTGAATTAATGACCAGGATAAGTATCTTGTTAATTAAAGTCGAAGAGACACAGGGATGAGATAATAATATAGTTATATAATACGCTTCCTTGATGAAGACAGAATTACAAAAAATAGTAATTACAAACGATTACATATAAAACAGAATTATTCTATATATTTGTTGTTCAATTAGTCAATGTAACAGAGATGAGATTAGTTTTTGTTAAATAGCGATGAACAAACTTAGTTAAAGATATCATTATATAAGACAAAGGTAACGTTGAACAGTAACTGTGAGCTGACTTCATACAACTTTGGTGTCCATTGAGATTTTCAATTTTAATAAATGATAGTACTTGAACTTAGCATGGTAAAGAACTGGTCATGGGAAATGTACAGTAAAACTTGTGAAACGATTATAATGAGGTCTGAAAGAAATACTCACAACAACGCATTGCACAAATATTGCAGGTATTACAAAAAGAGGTACTTAGAAGTGTGTTCTATGTACAATGGATAGGATTAAGATATTATGTCATAGGCGAAGTGAATTATTAGGTATACACTATTAGTTTATTGCTGTTTTGCTGTTTAATTACTAACCATCACCCTACCCATGTCCTATCTCAACTAGATACGGTCTAAGAATTGAATTATCAATTATACCACGGGTGTCAGAAAATTAACTGAACATTTTTAAATGCCTGTAACTTTAAAACCAGAATGTATTGATAGAAGAGACTTTTAGAATTATTTTGGTACCAAGCATGATGCAATTACCATTTTTGAACATTAATTTCATCGTAAATGACGTCAAACGTAAAGAGTGCACTTCCATACTACGAAGAAAACTATATGTGCAACTCATATGAAGGTAAGGAATAAATGTTATTATTCAATGACCTATGCAGCGAAACAGCTTTTACAATGTCAATACGAATATGTTTGGTTGTGGTTTTGTTTTAATAATAACTTAATGCTCATTAAGATATTAAGATTTTTCATTTGTCAAAGCGTAACTTTAAAAGCATATCTTTCAATAGTGCACAATAGCATTACCCTGTTACAAACATTCAAAGTTACACTCACAGAGACAGTTTAAATTACCTCATCTAAATCAAGATCAAGTTGCCTTTTCAGAATATGTTCTAGGTGGCCTCCATGCAGATTTCAACATTCTTCGACTCTAACGACAAAGTTATTGACATTTGTGCATATACTATTCCTTATCGACCTGATTTCAATGGCAATGTTCTGTTTCATGTCCGGAATAATGTAGGGTGTTGAGATGTACTGTCTCTCATATAACCCAAATGAGAGTAATCGAGCAGAATTAAATCATAAGAGTGAAAGTGTCAGGTTTTTTTTGACTTGAGCGATATGATTCTTTATGAAAATGTTAATCGATAAAGCCATTTTAAACTGTTTATCTGTATGAGGCGTCATGTCGTAATGGTGATGTGACAGAAGAGTTTCAACACTGGATGGTACAGTTGCTTAACTCATTGCATAATGTTTGGTACTAAACTACTTCTACAATTCTGTCTAAGAAGTCATGTGAGATTCAGAAGACTGGAATATATGGAATGACAAGGATACCTATTGAGAAAGTTGGACATAAATACAAGGCAGCTCAGTCTAGCACCTATGCGGGAATTATGAATTCCTAGTCCAATGTTTCCTGTATTTCTTCATCGTTTTCAGAGTTGTGTTTTTAGATTGTGTGAAATAAATGTTCTTGTGTTCAAGGTTCAAAACAAAAAGATAAATGTCCTGGGACGTTTCTGGTTTGGTTTTTTTCTCTATGAATTTGCTCACCACTTTACATACTTATATACCGCTCAAGTAAAAAAATGTATAGAGTAGTAGAGGAATTACTTTAGAAATCGTCTTTATAAACGTTTATACTACAGTACACCAACAAATAACATACGATCTCAGCAAACCATTCATTTGACCTTGACTTACGATTTGTTATGCAACAAATATATATAATTAAATACAAGGTGTTATACTTATGAGTAATAAGTAGATGCAATCATCCTTTATTATCTTTATAATTTAATTACCGAGTATTTGTGTTGTAAAATTGCTATATATTACAAAGTCAACAATGTACTGTTATATGAGATGACATTGATACAAACCATTTAACCTTGTGTATTTTCATATCATATCCGCATTTATATCGCTATATATATACTCAGAAGGTCAGTAACAAATTAAAATCACGAATGCAATATATATTGCAATATGCACAAGGTGTCGGTTAAGGCTACAGTCCCTAAAAACGTCTCGCTCGGCTGAAATGTCATGTTTACTGCAAGTTTTTACATGGTTTACAAGCTGCATTTAACAACTAATTCACTAAACGCTTGGAAGTTTTACGCTTTATTGTGTTATGGTTTATGGAAGGGGGACTTTGATTACTTTTACCCTCGTGTAAAGAAATACATGGTCCGTATGACTGGGTGTCCTAACTACTACTTAAGGGGGAGGTCTACCTTACTTTTGACCAACTTTATAACTCGGTTTTCACAATGTTACCGACGAATAAACCAGTAATGTTATATATCAATTTGTAGCTTGGGTTGAGACCTTTCAGAAAATGTGTATTGTTTTAACTGGTTACCATGGTTACGACGTAAGGCTTCTGATTGGCTAAACACGAGAAAAAACGTAACTAGAGAACAGAATGTCGCATGTACACCAAACTTGGGTGACGGGTGTATGAGTACAATACGGAGAAAATCATGTTTCCGGATTTTTTATTTTGTTGCCGTGGTAACCAGAAATCGGAAAACATGGTTTTCTAAGCCTATTTGTATTTATTATTAATGCAAAAATCAAGAGCCTGCCATTTTTCATTTTTGAGTTACGTTTGTTTTCGTATCGCATATTTGCGTTTTGTTTTACTTTTGAGATTAAGGCCTTTAAACATTGGCAAAAATCAAAACTTACAAAAATATTAAATATGATGCTAAGATTTATATGTAACTATGACACTATGAAAGATAATAAATTTACACATATTTTAAGCCCGTTTTGGTGGAAATCGGATTTAATTTAGCGGAGTTACAGATTTTTAAAAAAATAGCATGTTTAAATATAGCCGGATGAGATAAAATAAAAATATTTAAGGGAGCACTACACTAAATAAATAGCATTCGCAATCCGGCATTTCTAAAATCGGCAAAAGTGACTGCCCTTCTAAAAACAGGACTTCAAAACGTATGAAAGGCCAATATGTTTGGTCAATATTTTGTTCTAATCATAAAGTTAGGTTTATTTAAAGATGCTCTGACGCCATTTCTAATCTCCAGACTAATTTGGTAAAATTTAAAGGATTTTCCTTAATTTGCGCTTGATTCTGGAAATATAAAATTCTGCTCTCAGTGATAGGGGGCGTTATACTTCAGCGTCCGATTTCTTGAAATTTTTGCCTTGAAGGTGTACTTTTATCATCATTTTGTGTTAGAGGAGATCATAATCATCTGAGAAAAGGCAGTGTTGAAGCAACCAGTTGCTTTATTATTGAGTTCTCGGGTGTTTTTAGGAAGCCATTTTGTACAGTAAGTCAATGGGAAGCTCTATTGTCATGTGACGCCATAAGAAACCGTCAAACTCGGAAATTTTGGTTGCATATTATTGACAATGCATTATCTTGATAAAATAATTGATTTAATTTATAGGAAAGTGTAATTATTTTATTAAAATCAAATTTAAATGAAAATCCTACAAATCACAGGGTGAAAATCTTCTATATACAAATATATGGAAAAAAGTCCAGACATATTTGACTTCCTTTCTTTAAATCGCAATAACTTTGGAACCGAATGCCCGATCGAACTCAACTAAAAAGCGTTAGAAAGTATAGATTCTGTAGTCTTTCTGTGTTTATATCTAATTTTCCTGATCTAAACGAATTGTTGGTCAAAAGTAAGACTCACCCCCTTAATTGTGTAGAACGTACTTGTGCATGAGTGATCAATAAATCATTGACCTAATACTTATTCCGTGTAGATCAACAGGACCCGGATTCCTGACTAGGAGGGGGGCACTCAGTCTCGATATACCGGCATCCTTTAGACTTGTCCAAAATGTTACTTCTTAGGCGTAGGCAATCATTTTTTGGTCTTCTGGTCTACTCCTCCGTGAGGCACATTTTTTGTAATAATATTTACTGTAAGGCTATTTGATATTGATTTTGTACATAAGGCCAAAAAAAATGTTTGGTTGCCCTCCACAGCTTTTTTCAGTACTCTTCCACGGACCGCTAGGTCGATCGGCCGCTCCAGCCTTCACAACTATCCCCGCGACATCAAAATCAAAGCAATCAAATACCTCTTGTTATTTTGGACATCCTAAACATTTTGAGGGTTGAATATCGAAAAAAACAAAAATATAACATTTTGTTTGTAGTTTTCAGTAAGTTTTTGCATATTTTTAAGAAAACACATATTTTTCAATAAACAAAAGTTTGGGTCGGTGGAGGGCAACCTAATATTTTTTTTGGCCTAATGTCATCATTAAACGACACAGTAAAAGAACATGAAATGAAGATGGTTTTTTTAATCTTAAAAAGCAATTATGAAAGTGTTTTTATATCTCAAATATTAGCTACTAAAATTATAAACACAAAGTGTTTTCACCTTATTGACGTACCTTGATTTTTCAACAACCCATGAGATAATCATGTTCAGCTTATTTTATTACAATAATATGTCTCTTAATAATATGTCAGAAAATTCTCTAAACACCACGCAGATAAGTCATTGGCCTTGAAGGGGTTTCTCTTGCGGAATTACAAAATGCACATCATAGCAAAAATCGTGCCTCGCATGCCCAAGGGCTATTACATTTTCTATATCAATAACTTAAACAATTTGGCCACAGAGAAACATTTCAAAAGGCCTTGAGGTCTGAACATCAGTCAACAAGAGATCTTCTTCTCTATATCAGTCTTAAAAGAAGTGGGTCATCTTATTTTCAAAAGTAGTCAAGGAGATCAATCGGCAAATATCAAGTCTGAAAATTTCACAAGCTATACACCAATCGCAGTCCATTAAACTATATATTTACACAACAACATATTCTATACACAAATAGCGCATTTTATTATACATTTTCCCGTTTCTGTACTAAGGGTAATAAACCGTAGACTTGATTTGATGTTTCAACCTATAAATTGGTTTGCTGTTTGCTACAGCAAACGTTAGATTTTTCCAATGTTAACATGTTTGTACACACATAATTAGAGAGTATGTTCATAATAAGATAGCGTATCTTGAAAAAACAAACAATAGAGAGTAACAGGGAAAGCTACTCCATGTATACGTCTGTAGCAATATTCATTAAATTTGTGAAAATTTTCTTACAAAAAATCTTTCAAAGTGATGTTAACAAAATACAGGTACATTGACACAACAGGACAGAAGTCACCTTCCAGCACAAAATGCCATTCATCGGAGAGAATAAAAGAAATACTCACAACAGCGCATTGCACAAATATTGCAGGTATTACAAAAGGAGGTACTTAGACGTGTGTTCTATGTACAGTGGATAGGATTAAGATATTATGTCATAGTCGAAGTGAATTATTAGGAATACACTTTTAGTTTATTGCTGTTTTGCTGTGCAATTACTAGCCATCACCCTACCCATGTCCTATCTCAACTAGTAGGCTAGTAAAAATAAAAAAATAAGTCAAACAAATTGCAAAAGTAATGATATTTACAGGATAATATCAGCCTAACATATACAAAAACTAGTCAAAAATCTTGAAAAATCTAATTGGTGGAACAGTGATTAATTTGCATAAAACAAAATGGCTGCCAAAACAGGGGGTAAAATTTCAAAATTGGTTAAATCGTGTTAAAATCCATTCTATTGTGTTCCACTAATCACAAAGAATCAGAAAAAGTATTAAGTTTTACCCATCTCCGAAGTATTGTTAATGAGTTTTATCCAAAAATGTGAAAGGTCATATTACGGGTCACGCAACAGGTCCTATGGGAGACACAAAATTCAACATTGTCCGATTTTCTTCAAAATGGTCTCTGATTCTTTGTGATTAATGGAACACAATAGAATTTTTTTAACACGATTTAACCAATTTTGAAATTTTACCCCTTGTTTTGGCAGCCATTTTGTTTAATGCAAATTAATCACCGTTCCACCAACTAGATTTTTCTAGATTTTTGACTAGTTGTTGTATATGTTTGACTAATGGCCATACTTTTCATGAATTTTCTTAGCCTATAGATACGGTCTTGGAATTGAATTATCAATTATACCACGGGTGTCAGAAAATTAACTGAAAATTTTTAAATGCCTGTAACTTTAAAACCAGGTTCGCATGACAATAATGAATGTATTGATAGAAGATACTTTTAGAATTATTTTGGTACCAAACATGATGCAATTACCATTTTTGAACATTAATTTCATCGTAAATTACGTCAAACGTAAAGAGTGCACTTCTATACTACGAAGAAAACTAAATGTGCAACTCATATGAAGGTAAGGAATCAATGTATGTTATTATTCAATGACCTATGCAGCGAAACAGCTTTTACAATGTTAATACGAATATGTTTGGTTGTGGTTTTGTTTTAATAATAACTTAATGCTCATTAAGATATTAAGATTTTTCATTTGTCAAAGCGTAACTTTAAAA
>JXSR01S025449.1:29755-48356 GCA_000969725.1 Ophiothrix spiculata
TTGATGTCAGTAACACTTAAAAACATTTTTGTACGAATTTATAATTTTTCGAAATATTAAAAGTGTGCATTAAATAAATTGAACTTTATTTACTAAATCATATTTATTAATCAAAACAAAGAATGGCAACATACATAACCAAGAACAGCTGCAATCCATTCCGATTGCAGGCATGGCAGGACAAAAAACAAACAATTAAATAAGATTTAATAGAATTTTCAAAATATCTTTAAATTTTGCGTGCAGAAAACTAGGATCGTACGTTCTTTAGGTATGTTTAATGTCATATAAACTTTTGACGGCACGAAACCGACCTTTCTACATCCAAGTAATAATTGACTTGTCTCAGTAGAAACCAAAAGTCAGATAAAATGTTACATGACTTAATAACAAATAGCCTTGATTCATATAAAACCTAGTCAAAATGTGAAATTCGGTCGTAGGAGTTTTAGAAAAACGAACATGAATTAATAAACAAATATAGTTCAATAAACCCTTGCTTCGAAATATTTGAATTTTGTTTTAAAGTCTCTACTGAATAAAAATAATTGAAGGAATTAAAATGATATTTTTTCCAGCTATTTTAAAACATTTAAATGTCTTTATATGTATCCAGTGATAAAAACTCTTTTTTACATCTTTGGTGTCTATTTCTTGGAAAATTTTCCCATCATAAGATCAATCCACACAATCATCAAACCTTATAAAAATACTTTTTGACGAATAAAAGTAGTTTTTTCTATAACATCTATGCTTGCTTTAAAGGTATATACCGAACATCGTATTATTAAGTAATTCAATGCATCGTTCTAAAAAAGTTTTTATGTCTTATTACAACAGATATCACGCTATAAAAAATGCTCTATTACATTAAACAATGCACTGCTCCTTTTCATTCAAATAAGATCCTTCTTAACCGACACTTTGTGCATATTGCAATGTAGATTGCATTCGTGATTTTAATTTGTTACTGATCTTATAGATATATAAGATAGAGATATAAATGCGGAGATGATATGACAATACACAAGGTTAAATTGTTTGCATCAATGTCAACTCATATAACGGTCATTTTGTAATAGCAATATTTTACAACATAAATAGTCGGTAATTACCTTATAAAGCTAATAAAGGATAATTGCATCAATTTATTACAACTAAGTATAACACCTTGTATTTAATAATACTAGTTGCATAACAAATCGTAAGTCAAGGTCAAATGAATGGTTTGGTGAAGTCAATATTGGCCTGTCAAACGTATGGTTGTTGTAGTATAAACTTTTATTAAAACTCTTTAGTAAGTAATTCCTCTACTATTCTATATATTTTTATACTTGAGCAGTATATAGGTATGTAAAGTAGTGGGAACATTTATAGAGAAAAAATAAAACCAAAAATGTCTTAGGATATTTATCTTTTTCTTTTGCACCCTGGACACAAGAATTGTATTTCGCAAAAAAACGATGAAGAATTACATGTAACACTCTTTTGCATTTGAAATTCACAATCCCTATATAAGTGTTAAACCGAGCTGCCTTGTATTTATGTCCAAATTTCTCAATAGGTATACTTGTCATTCTATATTACGTCTGCTGAATCTCATATGACTTCTTAGACAGGTCTGTGGGTTTTACAGTTGATTCCCTTAGTAAATCACCCGGGGTTTACTACAAAAGAAAACATGAATTACATTCCTTTTACTTTAGTTAAGAAAATATGCATATAAGCTTTGTTAGAATAAAACAAATTAGAGTCAAGTGATGATAAAAAAATGCGAGAATTGAATTTTTAATATCAAAGTATGAAAACGAAATTTCATTTTTATAATCAAACAGATTTAAAGTGAATGTTTTAAATTTGCCTATCATGGGTTAAAATGTACTAGAAGGGTCAGAGGATATACAGATACAAAAACATGACAACCTTCGTCCCCTCCACAGTTGTGACGTGAACACGGAGTGTAGTCAGATACGTGCTTAGCATGCTTTGTGTCCTCTGTACAGTCTCTTGATATTTACAAAATTGCAAGTGTTAAATTGGATCCTCGGAAAAATCTTTTGAGTATATGTTGCCTTATAGGTGAAAGATTGACAAATTGCCCTCATGAGGGGGTCGCCATTTTTGAATTTGAAATTCAAGTAATAAAAACGATCTTACTGACAGTTTTTAAAATATTAAAGCAATGTTGATGACAATAGACCTTATCAAATTTGATCAAGAAATCTCTTTTGACAATGCTAAAATTAATATACAGGTCTACTTGACTATATCACTACAAAAAAACTTTAAGACATTTTTTTAAATGTACCATGAATAATCTTTGTTTAACTTTAGGATCCAGTGAAATAAGTTACAGTTTAATAGACTTATTTATTAGAAAAGTTTCGTAAGACGTGGCTATCAGGTAATGACTGCATTTTACACATACATTTCATATGGCACTTTTATTCGCAACATATTATTTGCTTACTAACGCTGATATGTAAACACTCGAAATAGGAGTATTTATGTATAGATATGTAATCTATGGTTTACAAGATGCATTTATTAACAACTATTTTACTAAACGCTTGGAAGCTCATGAATACCAAACAAGATATGAAAAGTATCTAAAAGTACTAAATAAAAACAACTCTGTGCTGGTCGTAGCATCTGTTCATTAGGTCCAATTCTGTTCCTAAAAGAATTAACCCTCGTCCACCTAACGTATTTTCTACTACGTCGTCACCAAAGGGGGGGGGGGGTTACCACCCAACCCCCTGTGAAAATGAAATTGACAATGCCAAAAAAATGTGGTTGTTTAATACCATAGTATAGGGAAGGGTCTCCTCTTGCTATTGATACCAAAATCATGAACATCGGTCAAGGCGTTACGTAATTATGACGTCATAAAGTACTTTAACAAATTCAAAAAATCGCTATAAAAGTTCTAAATATCGGAATTTCATCGGGTTTAATAAATAAAGGAAATGGTAGTTCTAACATGTTCTGTAAGTTAAAGCTTGTTAGCATGCATATATTTTTCAAAATGGCGACTTTGACGACTTACCCTACCCCACCTAAGATGGTACCCCCGACTTTCTTCATCAAAATGACCGCAAAGGATGTAAAAACAATTACTTAAATGCCCGGGTCACTTTGGAGCGTTTTGGAGCAATCGGCGACGATCCGTTAGGGCCCCCCCCCCCCTCTCCTTTGGTGGACGAGGGTTAAAGATGCTAAAATTGCAAAACATAAGACCCAAAATAACTTATCAAAGAAATATTTGATCTCTTATTATTAACTTGCAACTTTGAAGCTGGTGTAGTAGGAAGGGTAATCCCCGTTCTTATTGTCCGTGATGTACAGTAAAGTATAGGCTAACATTTTTCACGCAACATTAGTTTTTCGCTTTATTGCGTTATGGTCTATGGAAGGTGGACTACCAATTCAGGGGGACTATGATTAACAGTTTTTTCACCTCGTTGACGTACCTTGATTTTTAACCAACCCATATAAGATAATCCTGTTCAGCTAATTTTATTACAATAATATGTCTCTTAAATTTTATGTCAGTAAATTCTCTAAACGCTACGCAGATAAGTCATTGGCCTTGAAGGGGTCTCTCTTGTGGAATTACACAAATGCACATCATAGCAAGCTTCGTGCCTCGCATGCCAAAGGGCTATTACATTTTCCATATCGATAATTTAAACAATTTGGCCACAGAGAAACATTTCAAGAGGCCTTGAGGTCTGAACATCAGTCAACAAGAGCTATTCTTCTCTATATCAGTCTTGAAGTCTTGAAAGAGGTGGGTCATCTTATTTTGAAAAAGAGTCAAGGAGATCAATTGGCAAATATCATGGCTGAAAAATTCCACAAGCTATACACCAATCGTAGTCCATTTAACTATTGACACAACAACACATTGTATACACCAATAGCGCATCTTTTATTATACATTTTCCCGTTTATGTACTAAGGGTATTAAAATTGTTAAGTGAATAAAAACCATCAAGCTACGAACGCAGGTAGGAGCTTCTAAATGGCGAAAAAATCCTGACCTTAGATTTAATTTGGTGCTTAGATTTTTATCCCTGTTTGCTACAGCAAACGTTAGATTTTTCCAATGTTTACAGGCTTTGTACACACATAATTAGAGAGTTATTTATAATAAGATACGTATACGTCTGTAGCAATATTCATTACATTTGTGAAAAATTTCTAACAAAAAATCTTTCAAAGTGCTGTTAACAAAATACAGAAACATTGACACAAGAGGACAGAAGTCACCTTCCAGCACAAAATGCAAATTACTCGAGAGTGGTAGTAACCTTGACTACAAACTAAATATAAAAAGAAATAAAAGTGAATGCTGTTACAAACTGCTTATCCACAAAAACATCCTGTGTAGTAAATAGAAAATTGGCTAAGGGGCCTGATATTTAGCAAAGTCTTAATCATAGACGTAATGACGTTTTGCCATTACGCATATGATTAAGACTTTGCTAAAGTCAAAATATTTAGGCCTTATAACTATAATCTATATAAATAAAAAATATTGTCAATGTATAAAAGGTTTTTTCACTAAAAGCTTCTTTAACCCCGGGGGCCGCTCGAAGAAAAAAATGGTACGCATGCTCGTCAGAAAAAATGTCGAAAAAGGGCCGGATATTTGCCCATTAGCATCGTCGATGTCTTTAGAAAAAGGAGTACCTTTTCAGGGTAACCTTCGACATTAAGATTTCTTCGACTTTAGTGTAAAATGTCGTCAGCTGTTCTAACATTTCGAGAAATACAACAAAAATGCTTCAAATGTAATAAATCCAAGGTTTTAAGGTAGAAACTAGTCCGTTAGGCTGTTGAAGGTCCATTTAAGTGCGTTACACCATCAATGAGTCCATGCGCCATTTAGGGATCGATTTAAGTGTATTACAAAATTTTAGGGTATGATTTTGAATATCTTACGCCATTAAAAGTTGGATATAGCTTTAAATGATTACGATATCTAGCGTCCGATTTTCAGGTATTCTAATGATCATGAGTAACACTATTTTCTTCGAGCGGCCTCTGGGCTGTAACAATATGCTCTTTGCTTATAATTGCTCATATTTTAAAAACTTAAAAATCATTTTCTCTCAATAACAAAAATTAAAATAATATATATTTTTTTAAACCCTACAAATAATGGCGGCTATATAATTAATTTATATATATTTAAAAAAAAACTTGCTCATCATCTTAAAAAAAATAAACACAGCTCTATGATTAAACTAAATTGAACTTGTGTCTCCAACTTTACAGTTTACAAATAAAGACAGCTGTAGAGTTAAACCAACTTAAATTCATCATACTGTCATTTGCTAATATGTAATTACGGAAAACTACAGCTTTTGCATACAATTATTAACACTTGCTTCAAAACCATCTAGACGTTTTGAAAGAATCCTAACAAATCACCTTGGTATGAAATGGTACATACGACTATATATTCATCTTATACATGCTAGCCAATTTACTTAAGTAATAAATCTTGCCAGTAAATTATTCAGTTTCGATCTTACCCATCAGGTTAGAGTGATCGTAAATATTGTCAGTTCCTTGCATTAAAGCTGATACCTTCACAAAATTGTATGCACTTGTTTACATTTTTACTTGTATTAGATAAATTACATCGAGTAAAACATGTACTCGATGGGGGAAACTATTTTAGCATTAATGCACAGCGATACAGCGAGTACATTACGAAATAAGCGGACATTTGTATCAAAATTATTAATGATAATTTTGTGAAGAAAAAAAACCAGCCATATTTTAAGAAGATGTTATGTAGTTTTGTGGTAGAGTTGATTATTGGTAAAAAATAAAAATAGAAAAACTATTTCTTTTAACTGTCCACTAATAAAAAAAACTTTTCGTTTTCAAGTTAAGCTAATAAAGAGATGGTTCTTATCATTAAAACTAATCGGAACTTTCATTCGGTCATTTGAACAACACCTTGTGATCTCAATTATTTATATAACTCTAAAAACATCTGGACAATAGACCAGCTTATCGCTTGCCTGGTACGAAAATTCAAGTATGCATCTTACATGCGATAGACAATTTACTTTAATAATAAATCTTAAGAGTAAATTATTCAGCTTTACATACACGCACCTGGATGGAGCAATTTGGAAATACTTGCAAACAGTGCACCAGTCATATCATTTTGTTACAGGGCGCAGTTTTACATATGATGAAATATTCAAACAAAAAAATACCTGTTACTCAATCATGTCTCAGATATGTGATTATACTGCTGGCCATAATAATAGTTGTGGGTATATTAGATTGTGTTAAAGAATTCAGCCTGTGAACAAAAGTCATTCAGGATATGTTTGATTTTTCTATTAGTTTGATTGTTTGTTATTAACAAAATTTATCTTTTCTTTAAAATGAATAAACACAGCGTGACTCTTCAATTGATGTATCATTAATCTATAGTGTCTAACCGCTGAATGTGAATTTAAACAATGTACGCTGCAAGAAAGAAAAAGCTGCATATCGCAAGTCTTGCTTCAAAATTTCACATATTCAAAATGAAAATGTCAAACATCAAATTTGTCTTAATCTGTATAATGAAAATACAAACATTAATTTGAAATCAAACCAAAAAACAACTACTTGAATTTGAAATTGAATTTCGGTTTGAGTCTAGTGGCAAAGTAATTTGGTAACTTAGAACCCGTAAGGGATAAAAAGTATTAACAAGTTGTCTTGAATTAATTAAATTGTATTTATTTTTATTTATTCAAGCCATAAATAGTTTAATATTAATCATAACCCTAAAGCTCCCAAAGGTTACAAAAAGCTACAAGAGCAAATCACCAAAAAGCTACAAGAGCAAATCACCAAAAAGCTACAAGAGCAAATCCCCAAAATCCAAAGTCCGAATACGTCATAGACCGGGGTCCCATATGGGTACGAAATCGCTGCCTAGGCAGAGCCCCTCGGGTGGCTTGGTATAGGTGGACACGGGATTGGGAAGCGAGAGGTCCCTGGTTCGAGCCCCGGTGGAAACCACCAATTTTTGACACCCTTATTTCCGAGGAGATAGGCTGAGAACGAAAAATGGTAGGTAGGAGGTTAGGGTTAATGAGCTTGAATGATCTGTACTTTCATATAGTGTCTTGAGTTAACCACCATCTTTTAAGCATTTTTTTGTAACACGAATTCCTAAGATGGTGGTTGTCACCACTATAGTGAGCGATAAAATAAATTGCCCTATAATTGACGTTTTAATGATATTTTTTTAATTTATCTAATTTCTTGCTATTAATAGAACATTTGGTAACAATATACAATATATTACCATATATGGTGTAATACAATTAAATATAATATCATCACGAAATAACTTAACTTTTTTCATTATTCGGTTTAAAAGTAATCCCTGTCTTTCATCCACTTAAAAGTTAAGCAACCATTTTTAATGACATTTAATTCTACATGGTATCGTAGCCCCTCCCGATGAAATATTGCAGCACCTACGACATCTCATCAGTCTAAACCATTCCAGCATATTTTCCTGGAGCTAAATAGTACAAAGACAATATATGCACGTCTCCCTTTGCAATTAATGTAATGGTATTAGCTTCCTGTAGAATTTGCAATTATTAAGTTTCACAGGAAACAATGTACCATAAGACGTACAACATTGCTACACACATTCTTTATAACGCCTTCTTTTCATATCCTCTTTATTTCCGACGTTTTAATGTCTGTATTGATTGCATTTTGGTGATTGTGTATTATTGAATTTTGAGTAAGAGGTTTAATTGTTACTGCTAAGTTATAAGTGATAATCAAACATGGAAAAAGACTTTTATCAAAGTTACACTATCAAGGGATAAATATTATTTCGTTTGAATCTGATAACATGATTTTAAATAGTTCGAACTAACATTAATAGTTCTTTTTGAAAAAAGAAACAGCTGCCAGTATAAGCACGAGCGTTCTTGATGCTAGTCGATTGTTAATCATGCTGAATATAGTGTTTATATGATCTTTAAACTGAACAACCACACAAGATAAACAGTAACATGATTAATATAGCAATGTGCGCTGAAATAAGGGTATGTTCTAAAAAATCTCAGAAGACAATCATAATTGACTGATACTACCAAGCCAAAGGTACCAGTATCCATACAAATCCCTACAGGCTTACTGTCTTTAAATTACTCTCCCTGGACCAATATTATCTAGATTCTTTGCGCCTTAAAGTCTGTATAAAAGAGCGCCTAATTAAACCATAATACGCTTTGGTGAATCTTATACCCCTTCTAATTACAAAATATTTTTAAACTGATTAATGACAGGTTAAGTATCTTATTAATAAAAGTCGGGAGGAGATAATAATATATCTAAATTGAGTAATATACAAATACAAAAAAACACAGTAATTGCAAACGATTCCATAAAAAAGTAGAATTATTCTATATATTTTTGTCCGATTATTCATTGTAACAGAGATGAGAGACAGTTAGTTTTTTGTTAGATAGCGATGACCAATTTAGATAAAGGTATCATTATATTAGAAGGACGCGATGAATAGCAACTGTTAGCTGACTACATACAACTTAAATGTCCAAATGTCAGCTTTAATTAATGTGACCCGTCATATCGAAAGGAACTTTAAGGTCGGCATAGAATATTTATTATTACGAGATACGAGATACGAGATATGAGATACGGACTATTGAAGCTGAGCAAAGTCAAACATCACGTCCAAGGTCGAATTACTAATTTCATCCGAAACATTACCTTTTAAGCATGTTTCAACATTCAAAACATAAGAAAATTGTGGTACAAAAACTTTGAACTCGATTTTCTCAAAATTATTCCTTTTACTAATTTAGATGTACTTTGCAACCGAACATCCAATAACCAAATGCAAGATGTAATTTAAAAAAAATGTCATATTTCATATGAGACAAAAAAAAAATATTTTTGGGACCCTAAAGGTACCTTTCGACACATGACGGGTCACATTTGATAGTACTTGCACTTGGCATGGTGAAGAACTGGTCATGGGAAATGTACCGTATAACTTGTGAAACGATTATACTGCGTCTGAAAGAAATACTCACAACAGCGCATTGCACAAATGTTGCAGGTATCACAAAATGGGGTACTTTGAAGTGAATTCTATGTACGGTAAATTAAATTAAGATATTATACCATGGTCGCAGTGAATTATGAAGAATACATTATTAATTTATTGCTGTTTTGCTGTTAAATTACTTACTACCACCCTACTCGTGTCCTGTCTCAAATAAAAGTGGTAATGAAATTGAACAATCAATTATACCAGGTGTCCAAAAATTAATTGCACATTTTTAAATGCCTGTTACTTTAAAACCAGGATTCGCAACAACATATATCACGTTATAAATATATACAATAATGCTCTATTATATAAAACAATGCAATACTCCTTTTCGTTCAAATTAGATCCCTGTTAACCGACACCTTGTGCATATTGCAATATATATTGCATTCGTGATTTTAATTTGTTAATGACCTTCTGAGTATATTTGACCTTCCAGCCCATATGAGCAGTAAATGCCAGAAACTTTTTGCGCTAGAGATGAATATACATGTCAAGGTCATAATTTGCCGAAATTGATTTTTTGACAGATTCACAATTTTAATGCTTACAACAAAACACCAGCAAAGTTTCATTTCAATAATATGATAGGAAATGTGAAATAAATTGGCATATTCTTAAGAAAATCAACAGAAAATATAGGGCTTACTAATCTTTGAACACGTTTATCTCAGTTATACATTGTTTTTACTCCCTGACAACCTTTGATGGACCATAACTTGACTTCTGGAAATCGTGTCATTTTAATGTGTCATTTTAATACTTAAAGCATGGTCTTTGCAAATAATTACAAAGGTGAAAATGACAAGGGCTGGCATTTACTGCTGGTCTGGGCTGGATGGTCACATATAATGTAGATAGCGATATAAATGCGGAGATGATATGACAATACACAAGGTTAAATGGTTTGTATCAATGTCATCTCATATAACGCTACAGTATTGATTTTGTAATATAGCAATATTTTACAACATAAATAGTCGGTAATTACCTTATAAGGCTAATAAAGTATGATTGCATATACGTATTACATTTTGTATTTAATTATATTAGTTGCATAAAAGTCAAGGTCAAATGAATGGTTTGCTGAGATCAATATTGGCCTGTCAAATGTATGTTTGTTGTTGATGTACTGTAGTATAAACTTTTATAAAGACTCTTTAGAAAGTAACTCCTCTACTACTCTATACATTTTTACACTTGAGCAGTATGTAAGTATGTAAAGTAGTGGGAACATTTATAGAGAAAAAATAAAACCAAAAATGTCTCAGGACATTCATCTTTTTGTTTTGCACTTTTGACACAAGAATTTTATTTTACAAATAAACGATGAAGAATTACAGGTAACATTCTCTTTCACCATAAATTCACAATCCCTATATATACATATAAATTTATATGTGCTAAACTGAGCTGCGTTGTATTTGTGATGACTCGCAGAAAGGGGGGACTTTGGTTCCGACATCAAAATTGAGTTTTTGGCATCATGTGGAAATGTTTCACAAGTAATTTGGTACCTCAGAAATGTTGATACAACATTCCGTTCCGAGGATATGGCTATTTTAGCAAGAGCGTGTTGATCACTTTTCAAAAATAGCAATTGGAGAAAACAGGCTTTAAAATTTGGGTTTGTGAAAGCATAAATGTTATTGATTACTATTCAACTATACACAAAATCTCCTTAGCAACGGGTACTTAGGAGCACTCAATCATCATCAAATTTGACACAGACATTTACCTTGTTCAAGTTTGTCCTAAGTTATCTCATTAAAGGACAAAGGTTTTGTAAACTAAATCGTAAACGAAGTATCGAATTAATTTTACCGCACAAAAGAGGCCTGTCAATCAAAGTATAGGATAGGCTATTGTCTTCGACGAAAAGCAAAACGACTAGAGATTTTTAGTTGTGCTTTTTATCGTGTAAACACAAAAGGATTGTTAAAGATTGCAATTTCTCAAGTGGGGATTATCTATGCTTATTGACTCTAGTGAATAGAATAAGTAATGGGTTAACAAAATATTTTACTACGGATTACAAAATGCATTGTTATGCACGGACAGAACATTTGAACTAGCTAATTGTCAAGATACATATCTTTTATTATATACCTAAGGAAAGTCGGTCTGAATTTTGAGCTGAGAAAACGGCCTGTTTTCGAGGATGTTTTTTCTTCCGATCACAAAATGGCGAAAAGGAGATTGACACGGTGTCAGAAAATTGTCATAAAATCATATTTTCTCGCAATTTTATAGAAAACGGCTTGGTAGGAAGATTTTGAAAATTTTGAAGATTCATAATATCACAAAATCTCAAATTCACCCACAAACGAAAATGTTACCACTTCTCAACTTCACAGCCTGATATCTCAGTCTGATCGTCGCAAAGTCCCCCTTTTCGGTGTGAGTCATCACATTTATGTCCAAATTTCTCAATAGGTATCCTTGTCATTCTCTTTTACGTCGGCTGAATCTCACATGACTTCTTAGACAGGTCTGTGGGTTTACGGGTGATTCCCTAAGTGAATCACCCGGGGTTCACTACAAAAGAAAACATGAATTAGGTTCCTTCTTCTTTAGTTAAGAAAATGTGCATTAAGGCTTTGTTAGAAAAAGAGTCAAGAGTAGTATCAAGAATAGAGTCAAGTGATGATAAAAAAAAATGAGAAAAATGATTTTTTAACATCATAGTATGAAAATGAAATTTCATTTTTTTAATCTAACCGATTTTAAAATGAAATTTGTAAATTTGCCTATCATGGGTTAAAATATACTAGTAGGGTCACATTATATACAGATACAAAACATGACAACCCTCGTCCCCTCCACAGTTGTGACGCAAACACGAAGTGTAGTCAGATACGTGCTTAACATACTTTGATGATTACAAAATTTTAACTGTTAAATTAGATCCTCGGACAAGTCTTTTAAGTATATTTTTCCTTATAGGTAAAAGATAGACAAATTGCCCTTATGAGGGGGGTCGCCATATTTAAAAACAATTTAGAATTTGAAATTCAAAAAATAAAAACGATCTCACTGACAGTTTTTAAAATATTAAAGTACATTGACAACTATTATAGACCTTATCAAATATGGTCAAGAAATCTCTTTTGACAATGCTTAAATTAATATGCAGGTCTACTTGACCATATCTTTACTAATCTTTAAGACATTTTTTAAATGTAGCATGAATATTTTTTTATAAACTTTAGGATCCAGTGAAATAAGTTAAAGTTAGACTTCTTTATTAGAAAATATTCATAAGACGTGGTTATGAGGTAATGACTGCATTTTACACCAATACCTTTTACAGAGTTCATATGGCACTTTTATTTGCAACATTTTATTTGCTTACAAACGCTAATATGTACGCATTCGAATTAGGAGTATTTATGTATAGATATTTCACTATGGTTTACAAGCTGCATTTAACAACTATTTCACTAAACGCTTGGAAGTTCATGATTATCCAACAAGATATGCAAATTATCTAAATACTAAATAAAAACAACTTTTTGTTGGTCGTAGCATCTGTTCATCTGTTCCAATTCTGTAACACTCTCTTTCTTAAAGAATTAAAGATTCTAAAATTGCAAAACATAGGACCCAAAATATCTTATCAAAGAAAATATTTGATCTCATATATTCATTTGCAACTTTTAAGATGGTGTAGTAGGAAGGATAGTTCCCGTTCTTATTTTTTCCGGGATATACAGTAAAGTATTGGCTAACAACTCTCACCCACATTAGTTTTACGCTTTATTGTGTTATGGTTTATGGAAGGTGGACTACCAGTTCAGGGGGACTAAGATTACTTTTACCCCAGTGTAAAGAAATACAAGGTCCGTGTGACGTACTTATACATGTGTGATCAATAAATAATTAATTGTGACTTATTCCGTGTAGTTCAATAGGACCCGGATTCCTGGCTATGGGAACACTCAGTATCGATATACCGGCATCCTTTGTCTCTAGTCCAAAATGTTACTTCTAAGGGGTAAACAATCATCTTTTGGTCTTCTGGTCTACTCCTCCGTGAGGCACATTTTTTTTGTAATAATATTTACTGCAAGGTTATTTGATATTGTTTTTGTACATAATGTAATCATTAAACGACACAGTAAAATAACTGGAAATGAATATATATATATTTCAATCTTAACAAGTAATTATGAAAGTTTTTTTTTCATATATAAGCTACTAAAATTATAAACACAAAGTTTTTTCACCCAATTGACGTACCTTAATTTTTAAACAACCCAGGAGATAATCATGTTCAGCTAATTTTATTACAATAATATGTCTCTTAATATTATGTCAGCAAATTCTCTAAACACTACGCAGATAAGTCATTGGCCTTGAAGGGGTCTCTCTTGTGAAATTATAAAATGCACATCATAGCAAGCTTCGTGCCTCGCATGCCCAAGGGCTATTACATTTTAATATCGATAACTTAAACAATTTGGCCACAGTGAAACATTTCAAGAGGCCTTGAGGTCTGAACATCAGTCAACAAGAGATCTTCTTCTCTATATCAGTCTTGAAAGAAGTGGGTCATCTTATTTTGAAAAAGAGTCAAGGAGATCAATCGGCAAATATCAAAACTGAAAATTTCACAAGCTATAGCCCAATCGTAGTCCATTATTGACAACTATTGACACAACAACACATTCTATACACCAATAGTGCATCTTTTAATATACATTTTCACTTTATGTACTAGGGGTATTAAAGTTGTTAAGTGAATAAAAATCATCAAGCTACGCTAATTTGATGTTTTCTAAGCTATAAATTGGTGCTAAACGTTTTTTCCCTGTTTGCTATAGCAAACGTTAGATTTTTTCAATGTTTAAAAGCTTTGTACACACAAAATTAGAGAGTATAGACCTTTTCAAACAGCGATCGGAAAACTACGGAAACATGGTCACGTGCCATAGCAGTTGCAGTCGGCAGACGACAATGAAAACAAAAATGATAATACCGCAAAAGTGCATAATAAAAAACGGCAACGTTTGTCGTCGTTGGGAACATACTGTAGAAGTGTCGAACTTTGTCAAAAGATAAGGCACTGAGGCACTGTTTATTTCCCGGAAACAATCGGAATTCGTTGCAACTTTCGGGTATCTTCGGAAAAAAGTTTTTCTCTCAATAACAAAAATACAAATAATATATGTCTCCTCCTTCTTCTTCTTCTTCTTCTTCTTCTTCTTCTTCTTCTTCTTCTTCTTCACCTTTGTATGAAATGGTATTTACGACTATAAATTCATCTTACACATGCTAGCCAATTTACTTAAGTAATAAATCTTGCCAGTAAATTATTCAGTTTCGATCTTACGCATCAGGTTATTGTGATCGTAAATATTGTCAGTTCCTTGCAAATTAAAGCTGATGCTTTCACAACATTCTATGCACTTCTTTACAATTTTATTTGTATTAGATAAATTACATCGAGTAAAACATGTAATGGATGTTGGAAACTATATATTGGACAATTCAAGCCTTAAAGCACAGCGATACAGCGGTACGAAATAAGCGGAAAGTTGTATCAAAATTATTACTGATAATTTTGTGAAAAATAAACAGCCATATTTTAAGATTGTTGTATCAAAATTATTAATGATAATTTTTTGAAAAATAAACATCCATGTTTTGAAAAGGTGTTATGTAGTTGGCAGTGACTATATACACGACTAGTCGTGTTGCCAGATACCAAAACGTTATATAGACCGATTTTTTGGTGCTTTATGTGTTATTTTTGTCTTCGAATTTGGTATTTTCAGAACACCACAAGTCTATTCTATATGTTTCAACTTGAAATTTGCGAAATATTTGATTTCTGCATGTTCTATTGGCGGATGAAGACTGGGTGTCGATGCGAAGCTAAGAAGCAATGTGCGCGAATTAGTTGTGTGCCCTTAAAATAGTAAATAAAAACAATAATAAATACCACCATTTTTAACTTTTTGTTTAACTCTAGAATTGAAATGAGATTTGTGTGATAGCATTGTAAATATCTGACACTTAAAATTTTACAGGAATGCTAACTAAACTTACGGTCGTGTATCTAACCTTTTGCTAGTTACGCGAAAGACGGTCGTGTATATAACCTTTGCCTATGTAGTTATGTGGTAGAATTGATTATTGGCAAAAATAAAAATAGAACAACTATTTCTTTGAATTGTCCACTAATAAAAAAAAAACCTTTTCCAGTTAAGCTTATAAAGATATGGTTCTTATCATTAAAACTAATTGGAACTTTCGTTCGGTCATTTGCAATGCAATTACTGCATTAGAACAGCACCTTGCGATCTCAATTATTTATATAACTTTAAAAACATCTGGACAATAGACCAGCTTATCGCTTTCCTGGTACGGAAAATTCAAGTATGCATCTTAGAAACGTTAGATAATTTACTTCAATAATAAATCTTATGAGTACATTATTCAGCTTTACTTATACCCTACTGGACGGATCAATTTGGAAATGCTTGCAAACAATGCATGATTTTGTTACAGGGCGAAGTTTTACATGTGATGAAATATTCGAACAGAATAAAATACCTGTTACTCAGTTATGTTTTGTTATCTTTTTTGTTGAGATATGTGATTATACTGCTGGCCATAATAATAGTTGAGGGCATATTAGATTGTGTCAAAGAAATCAGCCTGTGAAAAGTCATTCAGAAAAAAATGTTTTATTTTTCTATTTGTACGTTTGATTATATGTTACTAACATTTATTTAAAATGAATGAACACAGCGCGACATAATAAAATACCTGTTACTCAGTTATGTCTTGTTGACTCAAATTAATGTATCACTAATCTATAGTTTCTAACCGCTGAATGTGAATTTAAACAATGTACGCTGTAAAAAAAAGGAAGATGCACATATCGCAAGTCCTTCTTCAAAATGTTCACATATTCAACTTCAACGAACATACATTTGTATATCTAATCAAAAAACAAATGAAAAAATACTACTTGAATTTAGAATTGAATCTCGGTTCGAGTTTAGTGGAGAAGTAATTTGGTAACTTAGAACCCTTAAGGGATAAAAAGTATTAGCAAGTTGGCTTGAATTAATTACATTGTCTTCTAATTTCTTGCGGTTAATAGAAAATGTGGTAACAATATACAATATATTACCATATACGGTGTGATACAATTAAATGTAGTATTATTACGAAATAACTTTAACATTTTACATTGTTCGGTTTCAAAGTAATCCCTGTCTTTCATCAACTGAAAAGTTAAGCAGCCATTTTTAATGACATTTAATTCTACATAGTATCATAGCCCCTCCCGATGAAATATTGACATTTTTAACAATACATAGCAACACCTACGACATCTCGTTAGTCTAAACCATTCCAGCACATTTTCCTGGAGCTAAATAGTAAGACAAGAAAAAAGACAATGTATGCAGGTCTCCCTTTGCAATTAATGTAATGGTATTGGGTCATTCCAATCTCAAATGTCACAAACGTTACCACAATGTAACATGTTCTTGACCTTCAATTTGAATGAGCTTTGGATATGTTCCAGGTATGCAGCAGCCCATGAAGATAACTCAAGCTCATTCAAGTTCAAGGGCAGGATCGTGTAACATTTTGGTAACGTTTGTGACATTTGAGATTGGAATGACCCTATTACTTTCCTGTAGCATTTGCAATTATTAACTTTCACAGGAAATAGTGTGTACCATAAAACGTACAACAATACCTTACACAGTCTTTATAACGACTTCTTGTAATATCCTATTTCCGAAGTTTTAATTTCTGTATTGATTGCATTTTTGTGATTGTGTATTATTGAATTTTGAGTAAGAGGTTAATTGTTGGTGCTAAGTTGTAAGTGATAATTAAACTTAAAAAGACATTAATCGAGATAGAAAGCTTCGTTTGTATCTGATAACATGATTTCAAATAAACCGAACCATTATTAATAGTTATTTTTGACAGAAAAAAAAAGATACAGCTTATGTAATCATAAGCAGTTTAAGCACGAGCGTTCTTGGTGCTACTGAAATGTTAAACATGATCAATATAGTTTTGATATGAATTTTAAACTGATCAACTATAAAAATATGAACATTAATATGATTAAGATAGTAATAAGTGCTGAAATGAGAGTTGATCTTCACAACAGACATATTATTTATTTTAAAATAAATGTCATTCTGGTTGGCAACAAAAACTGTTCCCAATCTCTCTTATTAGTCTCAGAAGACAACCATTACACACTGATACTACCGAACCAAAGATAGGCCTACTGTCTTTAAGTAACTCTCCCTGGACCAATATTAACCAGTTTCCATGCGCCTCAAAGTCTGGATAGAAGAGCGCCCAATTAAACCATAATACGCTTTGGTGGATCTTATACCCGTTCTAATGACAAAAATATTTTAAAACTTAATGACCATAAGCATCTTTTTAATTAAAGACGAAGAGCGACCGGGATGATATAATAATATTTTAAATAATACGCTTAATTAAGGAATATAGAAATACAAAAAAAAGTAATTGCTAACGATTCTATATAAAGAAGAATTATTCTGTATATACCCCAATTAATCAATGTAAAATAGATGAGAGACAGTTTTTGTTAAATAGCGATGAACAAACTTACATAAAGATATAATTATATAAGACCAATGACACATTGAACAGCAACTGTTAGCTGATTATATACAACTTTGGTGTCATTTAAGAGCTTCAATTTTAATAAATGATAGTACTAGTCTTGCACTTGGCATGGTAAAGAACTGGTCATGTGAAATGTATAACTCGTGAAACGATTATACAAGTCTGAAATACATACTCACAACAGCGCATTGGTGAGGTGAGGTACTTTGAAGTGTGTGCTATGTACACTAGATTATTAACCCTCGTCTTCCTAAGCCTTTTTCTGTATTACACGTCTTCCTTGGTGGGAGGGGGTTGCTTACCACCCCTGTGATTTTGAACTTGGGACCCCTCAAAGTTATATTGTTTGATACTATAGTATAGGGTAGGGTCACAAAGTATTTCCGTACCCTACCCGCCGACTTTGACGGCCTACCATAACCCCACCTTAGGTGGTACCCCCGATTTTTTTCGTCAAAATGACCGCAAAGGATGTGAAAACAATTACCCAATTGCCAATTGCTTTGTTTTGCGTTTTGGTGCAATCAGCGATCATCCGTTAGGCCCCCCCCCCCCCTTAGGAAGACGAGGGTTAAAGATATTGTACCATGGTCGCAGTGAATTATGAGGAATACAACATTAGTTTATTGCTCTTTTGCTGTTTAATTACTTACCATCACCCTACCCGTAACCTATCTCAAGCAGATATTGAAACAATTTGAATAACAACAGCTCTTGTAGTCCTTATATGTCTATATATACCATCTTTAGCCCTTGTCCTCTCCAGCGCGTTGTATAAAGGAGGTTGGTACAGCCCCCTCCCCCTTAAGAACTTGAAATTGT
>JXSR01S025451.1:7760-28918 GCA_000969725.1 Ophiothrix spiculata
AGTGCTTTCCAATTTTAAAATGGCTATTTGATTCAACGTGAACCGTAAACGTGATATTTACCTGATGGTGTTTGATGCAAACAAGTACTTTCGAAATTACGTAAAACGCTGTCATCAGGTTCGGATCTAATTCTATAGGCCTATTTGATTTACATATCAAGGTTACCAATTTAATTCGCTGACTTCATGATTGCATAATAATTGATGGTAATAATGTCAAACCAGAATGAGTGTTTCTAATTCTCCATCTCGTCTCACTCCCGGTCTCACTTTACTGCCTAGAACGTTATCTAAATGCTTTGTTAGATAACAGCTCTAGAACTCATTCTAAAAAAGCGGTCAGGGCAACAAACTTTAAACAAAAGAAACACAATGGATAATTTATAAATAGAAAGGGGCTAGACGTGTATTGACAGATCAATATCAAAACAATCCTTCTAAAGTACTGATTAAAAATAAAAGCTCGTCCTCTTGGTAATCGGCATCAGGGAAAAATGAGCTAAAATTCGAAAAGCTGTAATTGTTTTCTATGGAGGTTTAGATGGTTATATTTAGATGCATGTTTGACCTAAAGTAAAGGGTTTTTTTACCTTATTTCACTTCTGTACAATTTTCTTAAGAATATTCAAATCACATCAACCTGCTAAAATGTGGTTTTATTCATAATCTGTTTTATCTTTTTTAACATCATGCCTCTTTTGTTCTTGCAGAGTTATTGAACATGATGGATGCCTCCATAGCCAGCCAGTATGACAGATAACCATCAAAGCAATCCTCCTAATATCCTGATTAAAAATGATGCCAACTTTTTCACTCCAATTGTTTCTCAAGAAAAAACCAAGATGAACTCCAATAAAAATGTGAAAAAATATCGGTTTGAGGACATAGAAATTCCTTCCTTGCAACTTGCATCAAAATCGAATGTCCCACCAAAAGTTAACAACGGGATATGGACAACCGAAGTAGCAGAAGAGCGGAGGCAACGAAAACGATACTGTTGCAAACTTCTAATTCTGGCAGTTTTAATGTTGTTTTTCATAGCATTGATTATATTCAGCTCTTTCATGTTAGCCAGTAAGTACGATTCATTTTTAATTCAATCTAGTTCTTTTTTATTTACAAAATGAAATTACTTCGGTTTTACGTCCACCGCAGAAACACCAGTATACGGTATTAGAGTCCAAAAATAAGAGATTCTATGTACTATTTTGCTTTTATGATACCCCAATATGCCAATATGAGAGACTTTAAGTGATCACCACAGAACCTCAAGTTATGACGTTTTTGGATACCAAACCCAAATCCCCGATATGTTATTCCGCCACGAAAACATGATTTTAGACGATTTTGAAATTTTAATGATCACAAATAAAACATATTTGATTACAGTGCCCTAATACATGTACCTGAGCAGCAAATTCGTTGTTATATTCTCCTCCTCCTCCTCCTCCTCCTCCTCCTCCTCCTTCCTCCCTCCTCCTCCTCCTCTCTATTATGACGGTGATTTGAATATATCAAATATGACATTCATGATGATTCATCTCTACTGGCTTATCTTTATCATCTATTATTTGTCATCTTTATAGCTGTTTATACATCAAGATCAGGGGAAGCTTCTTCAAACCTTTCACATCAGATTGGTGGTATGTAATTTACGATGTTAATATCTTGGATTAGAAATGTGTTTTACACTGGTTACACGTACAATCAATGTATCATATAATTCATATCATATTACAGATTAGCACTTTTGATATGAATCATAAGAGGGGAGCGTGGCCGAGTGGTTAGAGCGTTGGACTCATAATCAAATGCATTCGTCTGTCGTGGGGTCGAGTCCCGGTCTCGGCTCTCGGTACGTCTCCTTGTTTCCTTAAGCAAGAAACTTTGCTCTATACTGGGTACTTGCTTCGTGCTTAGGAGGGCACGTAAAGCCGTCGGTCCCATTTGATGTGTTCCTGACACACTGTCGGATGTAAAAGAACGTCACGGGCTAAGCTATGGCCGTTCGAAATAAGAGTAGGGAAACCTTCCTAGGCAACCGTGACCGTATGTCAAAATACGTCATCTATGTCAATGTCCATTAAAAGCTGCAACGAAGTTAACTTACAGCTACTCTAATTTACTGGTTGTATTATCTACCAACAGGACAGAAACCACCAAAGATAAGAACATCCACACCACGCACAGATGATATACAGCAATTTCCTTCAAAGCCAGGCTCTTCTGCCAAATCTCCAAGAAAGCCACTTGGAAATATTCCTGTAAACAATGATTTTATAACAATTAAATACCCTTTGCAAACAAATGATCACAACAAAGACATTAGTCATCAAATATTAGAGACTACTCAACCTGGAGAGGAGGAAATAACGACAGATTATATTTCGGAAACAGAAATAGTTACAGGAACTGAAGTGTTGATTAATCCATCTACAACTTCAACCATGGAGGCAACGGTGATTGATGATGATGCCATTGATCAGAGAGACTCTATGGTTACTATATCAATGTATAATGGTGATCAGAAAGAATCCATGACTTCTGCAACAATATATGCAACAGGGGAAAGCCAAATCACTACTTCTGACAATCATGTAAAGCAACTTTCTCAAACAGATATAACAACTGATATTGTCTGGGAAATAGAAACAACGCTTATAAATGTCCCCATAACCACCGCAGATGGTTCGAAATCTTTTTATGGTGATGTAACTGATCAGCTAGATTCCGTGACTTCTGCGACAATATATGCAACAGACGAAAACCAAATTACAACTTCAGATACAAATCATGTAACGCAGCTTTCTCAAACAGATATAACCATGATAACAACTGATGCTGTCTTAGAAATAGAAACAACGCTTACAAATGTCCCCGAAACCACCACAGATGTCTACGAAGGGCAGATTGTGTCCACTCAAGCTCCTTCTGCAGGTTCTGTTGATATGGTCGAAAGAAGTACAACAACAGAATCTCCACAACTCACCACAAAATCACCAGAAATACGTAAGTGTGTAGGACGTGTCTGGTAGCATCACAAGTTGTATTTACATGTAGAGGCTCTGTCACGCATCATCGTATAAAGCCAAACATAAGCCTAACGTACTTAAACCCATTGTTTTGGTTTGTACATCGTTGCTCGCATACATACATGTATGTTCGTTTAATGTAATTTATGTTCAATACGTTATCCATACAGTTTGTCTATGTGTTCGTTCAATTCGTGATGGTCCGTTTGGCACACGTTCAGAATGCGAAACGTTTGTACGTTATTCGTATGTTTGGGCTGTATCAGTACGGTTTGGGCTGTATCAGTTCGGTGATGTGTTACAGAGCCCTAACAATTTTAACTTCAACTTCTGTTTTGATTTTTTAGCAAGACGTTCAGTAATCATGTAATGTTACATTGTACCACGAATGAAGTGACGATTACGGTAATTAAGGGTACGAGGAATCCAAATGCTCAGGAAAATGTGAATCCTAACTATTTTTCTATCATGAAAAGATAACTAGTTTCCACTGCCTTTGCGGGGACTCGAACCATGGATTATGGCAGGAGTTAGTCATGCATTACGAAGCGAACGCTCTACCGCTGAGCTATCAAGGCATTGTTGAGATCATGAACTAAAATCTAAAACATAAACATTAGAATGCCGTATTTTTCTTTTGTTTACATACAAATTGCAATTTTTGCCTCATTGGAATGCTCGATTTGTAAGTAAATTATGCGAATGCGTATATCAGACAAAATGTAGATAATGTAGATACCAAAATCAGGCTATTCACAGCTCAAACAGGGCGAACTCAGGAAAAACAACGCGGGTTTGTTACATTATCATTCAAAATCAACACAACACATTTATAAAATATTATTTGTAATTCAATAAAAAGTATCAAGCCTACAATCTGTCAAAATTTGAAAGCAGGCGAATCGTTCGAATATCATAAAATTTTAAGGTTTCGGCGAAAAAGGTGTAGTTTTTTCGAAGTAGTTTATTGACGTAATTTTGACCTTGATAATGGACGTGAAATCATTACTAAAGTCTCATGTATAAACTAGAGACTCTATTACATATGTACGCCAAAAATTGTATTATTCTGATATGTGTAAGTAGGTAAAAAATTGCAGTAAAGATGCCGTTGGCAAAAATGGCACCCATTTAGGGACCCTTGCCTTAAACAGTATGATTCTAAAAATGACTAAATGACATAATTGAAAGCCGAATATACTTGTTTCTAATGATTTTGGCAGCCATCTGAGAAGTGTGTGTAATTCAATTTTAGTAACGTATTTGTATGTAGTTCAACTTATATTTGAATTCAAATCTAACAAATGTATACCTTTTGCTGAACGTAAGCTCATTTCAACTATATAGTTACTGCAACTCACGAATAGGGAATAAACAAATGCGAGTTATTTTCATAACAGTATTTAGAATTAATTCAATTTCATGAACTAATACTGACTCATTTCATCTTCATCAGCTACCATCACTTCTTTCCGCCTAACTGCTTCATCGCTTCAAATGACAACATCATCACCAATATATCATCCAGGTACTGAGCGTAACAACTTTTGGATTTATTCATTTAGCTAGTTCAAAATTAATGTTCTGTCCGTGCATAACAATGCATTTTGTAACCCGTAGTTAAATATTTTGTTAACCCATTACTTATTCTATTCACTTGTGTCAAAAAGTATAGATAATCCCCACTTGAGAAACTACAATCCTTAACAATCCTTTTGTGTTTACACGATAAAAAGCACAACTAAAAACCTCTAGTCGTTTTTGCTTTAGTCGAAGACAATAGCTTATCCTATACTTTGAATGACAGGCCTGTTTTGTGCGGTAAAATTAATTCGATACTTCTTTTGTCATTTACGATTTAGTTTACAAAATCCTTTGTCCTTTAATGAGATAACTTACGACAAACTTGAACAGGCTAATTGTTTTTCTTGTTTGTCAAGCTGTTTTTTTAACTAATTATTGTTGTGTTTGGAATATAACTTTACACTTTCTGTTCTAACACATGTTGTTGCATATAGTAACGCTCATCATTTGAAGTTTTTGCTTATTTCTAGATACATGTATATTCAACACTAGCGTAAAATTTTAACAATATGAACATTCTTGTTGCTTGTTGATTGCGTAGTATTTTGTACAATTATGTTACATTATCCGTGTTCTTCCAGATGTATAATACAGGTTGTAAATCAAACTTCCTTTATTGATCTTTAGTTACATTAGAAGTTGAAATTTTCATCAATATTTCCATGTATGGTATGTACATAAGAATACTGCTATCTGATAAGTTTACATTTTCAAAAGGTATGGAATATTTTCTTAATGTGCAGGATGCGAAAAGGTAACCATTGACACTTGCCGAAGTTTTGGTAGTTCAGTATCAACCAATCTGGAAGCACACTACACTTTCATCAGCCAATCAGTGGATCTCGCCACTTGTCACGTGGATGCTTTAGAAGTCATCTGCTCCATGTATGCCGCGCCATGTGACAGAATGTTGAGTGTAAACCTGCCATGCCGTAGCACGTGTAATGACGTAGTGAGGTCCTGTTTTATACACGACAATGAATTGTATAATGGATGGCTGGATAACTGTACAAAATTGATTGAATCCTCCGAGAAGGATGTATGTTTTTCTGCTTCATCTGCGTCAAGTGTAGGTAAGAATGTAAAATTGTAATGTGTCCCAAATAACAGCACTTTTACGAGGACGAAGTTTTTCAAGACAATAAGGCAGATTGTTTGAAGATACATGTATAACATTTGAAGTTAAAGTATGAATAAGAATATATTCAATCTGTCAAAACAATGAAACATGGAATCATCAATGCTCACATAAAATGCTTAAAAGATTGTATGGTGCTTTTTCTGGAACATCCAGTATATACATTGTATATACTGGGTGTCCCAGAAAAAACACCATACATTCTTTGCGTGTAGATTTTCTTAGATTTAACCGATAGTTAGAAAGTACCCTGGTCAAATAAAAGTAAATTTTAAGTATGCTTCTTGATACTTATTATACTTACAGAGCGAAAAGTACTGTTTAAGTATACTTAAACTGTACTTACATGATTTTTGCCAAAACATTATGTACTTAAATAGTACTTTTTTATACTTAAATTGTACTTTTAGACCTCACCAAGTGTACTTAATGTAAACTTGTGTTTTTTGCAACATGTGTATTGTACTTAACTTTGTACTGTTCTTGGACTTAGTCCTTTTCGGCCTTACCAAGTGTACTTAAAAGTGTGTTTACACTGTGTTCGAGGCATTTACCGATAATTTGTTAGCTTTAAACCAATTACTCACTTCTTCTAATTCTATTTAATGGCAATTCAATACATGTTCAATGTAGCGCGACATTTTATTTGGTCTCAGCTCGGTACTGAAGCTATTTTATTTGGAGTCACTCGTCATTTTGACGTCAAAACCAAATGTTTGGTAGCGAAAATTTTGTTTCGAGGCCGACTATGTTTTACCCCTAACTCCAATAACTGTAAACTCATGGTCCATTTCTTTTATGCATTCCATTAAGTTATCAAAGTTTTTTGACAGGCTCCGTATGCTGACATTTAGTACCGTGAATATATTTTTGTCAGCAGGTAAATTCGGATTTAATTGTCATGGAGTAATATAGTTTCATTCATTATATATTATGTATAGCATATATCATCATCATCATCATCGTATTCTGTTCCAAAATCTTTGTTTTGAGCAAACTATGCAAATGAATATCAGTCAATTTTGCTTGCAGGTCTTAAGAGTATAGCTATAGCCAATGGATCACCCAGCTTAAAAGAAGGATTAGCATGAGCACTAAACATTTAACTACAATTCAGGGAGGCATAGTGCACTATAAATCACCTGAAAGAAATCTCAATAAGAACTGTACTTATTTAGTACTTTTTGAGCACTGGAAGTAAATTACTGTTTAAGTACTGTATCTATTTTAAGTATCAATTAAGTACAAAGTCATTAAGTACTGTTGTTTAAGTACTGTACTCATTTTGTACTTTCAAGCATTTGTACTTAATTGGAACACGAAATAAGTACAGTGGACTCAATGAGTATCAATTTAGTACAAAGTCGTTAAATACTGTTTAAGTACTATACTTGTTTTGGACTTTCAAGCATTTACAGTAAGTATCAATTAAGTACAAAGTCGTTAAGTACTGTTTAAGTACTGTACGTTGTACTTTCAAGCATTTGTACTTAATTGGAACATGAAATAAGTACAGTGGAAGGTCCCAAGTCCAAGGAAAGTACAATTAAGTATAGAAAATGTACTGTTTAAGTACATTATGTTTTTGCAAAAAATCATTTTTAAATATAGTTTAAGTATACTTAAACAGTACTTTTCGCTCTGTAAGTACAAATAAGTATCAAAAAAGTATACTTTAAATGTACTTATTCTGTACTTAAATCGCGTTTCAATTAAGTATACTTTTTCGATAGTTTCAAAATGTACAGATTAAGTACAGTACTTAAAATGTACTTATATTTGACCAGGGTATGTAAAGGTAGCATTTTATTGTCCATGTATTGAACTATAAGATACTATATTTCATTTCAATTGGTATAGTGTACAACAAAAGTTACGTTTTTTCAAATATTAGGTTGGATTTTTGTCTGGTCTAATTTCATGATTATTGGTAATAAAGCAGGAGTGTTTCTGAATAAAAATGGGTAACCTTGGAAAATTTATAATCTGTCTTTTTTCCCCATCAAAGTTGTTCCATTGTTTCAGCATACATAAAAGATAGTATTCACATAATGAATTAGTAAACACCATTACGGTTGAGTGAGCAGATTAAGGACAATAATTATTCTCAAAGAACTTCATTCCAGGGAACTTACAAACTCGTGATTGAACCATAAAATTTTACATCCAAATATTTGACAAAGCATAAAGTCTGTTCTAGATTACCGATTGTAATGAAATATACGTTATATTGAAGTCTGTTTCATGGACTATAAAATAATACCTTTTTCTGACTATCCGGTAAAGCCAAAACTTTTACACGCAAAGATTGTAATATTTTTATGGGGCACACTGTACATGAACTCATTTCAGAATCGAGCAATACCTGTACTGATGACTACTGTTTAAATGGTGGATCCTGTTTTGACTTCAAAGCACAACCCTTTTGTCGATGTCCCACCAATTTCGCCGGAAACCGATGCAACATTTGTAAGTTTAAAACACTTTCTAAAACATATTCAGAAAAATGGTTGGATTTAATTTTCAAACTGTCTTAACCATACTCGGTGTATTGCTTTCAGACCGTCGTCATATATAGGCAGTTAACAACTTTTATTTAATTCGAATGTAAATGTAATGCAAATTCATCTCGAACAGGCCCGTAGCCAGGATTTTTACAAGGGGGGTGCGGATTTTCAAAAAGGGGACCTTTTGGAGGAAATTTTTTCGTTTTGGTTGACCTTAAATTAATTTTAGTGGTTTTGACAAAGTGACAAGCAAAAAAAAAAGGGGGAGGGGGTTAGCACTTTTGCAAGCATTTTGTGCTGTATTTTATTAAAAAACGACCTATATTTGCGTATTTTGGTGCTTTGGGTGTTCTTTTGGTGGACATTTAGGGTCTTGTTGTGGACCTTTTTTGTGCATTGACAATTTTTTTTTTTGGGGGGGGGGGTGCGCGACGCCCCCACCGCACACCCCACCCCTGGCTACGGGCTTGATCTCGAATAAAACAGTGTAAATAGCCAAAGTGTTAATCGCCCCACTTTTGATATTTCAAGAAGTTTTATTCAATCATTTCAATATTGTTTTCGCATTAAAGAAATGTTTAAACCCCAAACGGGGACCTGTTGAAAGATGCGGTTTGCTACACCCATTACCCAACTGATAATAATTGAAATTATGCTAAAATTGCTATATTTCTCTACTGTGCATTTTCAGCGTTTTCATTAGGAGACAAAAATAGTCCTGCAGGTAAGTCATTCTTTTCGTCAATACCTTAATTGGTTGTTGTCATGGCAACACAACAATAAAATAAATAAATTCCGCTCTGTTAATGAATGACAAAATATCAACATTCTTTATTGAAACACTGGAGATGAAAAGAGATAGCGATGTACGGTTTGGTATCAGTGGTTAATGACCGAAAATATTGTCAAAATCAACTTAAGGTGGCTTAGCACACATAGAATTCCTCTATTTATTTTTCTAATTTTTTGATATATGGTGTTTTCATATGTGCTGATCACATTTCTGATTTTAAAAAATGGGGGTCACCGACTTAGTTTTTGAGAAAAATCCATTTCAAAAACACTATGTTTTACCACTTTTTACCATTGACTTCTATGGTAAAATCAAAATAAATCGGACAAAAACACTTACAATTAAAAAACGGCTCTATTTTTTCTCTCTTTTTCACATATGTTTTGGTCCTTATATAGTTCTTTATAAAAACGTAATAAAAAAATATGGTCACTGACTTCCTTTTTGAGATATTAAGCAAAATTAAGCAAAAAATTGTCATTTTTTTAGCAATGAGTAACACCTTAAGCACTGTGCGCTTTGAGCCCTGCGTCATCAGGAGTAACGCGCATGCTCCTTTGCGTGAATATAAAAATGACGCACGTGTAAGATCGCGTTACTTCAAGCGCAAGATACAGTACGCCAGAAAGTACGCTAAAAGCCCGGGATAAATACTTTGAAATTGTGTCCAACACCGCTGATATCAGCTCACTCGTGTCCGACACCGCATCTGTGCTAAGTCACCTTAATTGAAACATTTGTTAAATCGGGCACTCGTTATCAAATGAATTCCGAGAATTAATGTCTTGAGTGTCTTGCTTAAAATTAATTTCTGTCGAGCAGGTTATCCTTTTGAAATATGGTTTAATAAATAAATTTATTCGCCTTTAAAAGATAAACAAACACCACTGCATTCCTTTTTTAATGATAAAGAAAGGTTAAAAGGAATGATATAAGATAAGAGAGTGATATTCGTTTGACCCTATTTAAAACTTCCTTTTAACTTACTTGTTAGTCAAAAGTGACCTGAAGCTTGTAAAAATTATCATTAATATTAGGAATTCTAGTAACAAAATGTTGCAGTGGCATATTTGATTTTTATTAAGATTTTTTTTTGTGATTGATTGAAATTCAACGTTTGAGCAACTTGATTCTGATTTGTTACCAACAGCTGAATTCCTCCTTATTTTATTCATACTTTATGCCAATATACATGATATATAATTCAACGGAAAGGTGACACTGGTATGTTCGATTCGATATATATCACATGCCTATTCAAGTCATTTGGAAACAATTTCACAGATACTCTACAAGAGCGTTTAAAGTTATAAAACACTTGCATATTCACAAAATATGTTGAGCAACTTTTTATAGCAAATTATTATTGTTAAACATGTCAACTGGACTACGTTTTTAATAGCTACAATATCGCTCCTCATCAAAGGAGCATCATCATGATCATCAGGCCGTGTGATCTTCGGTGTAGAATAGTCTAGAAGGAATTTTCTTGATCGCTGGGTCGTATTTATTTATTTATTTCATTCTTCTTTATCCTGGGTTATCCCTTCAATGCACTAGCACTGTTCTTCCAGGGAGCCCAGGTGGCCGTGGCCGTACATAAAACATTCAGAAAATACAAAGTACACAATAAAGCTAGATAATACGATATTAGAAATACAAGTTAAAAATATGAAACAAACAAAAAAAATTGCATCTTATGAAGTTTATGTTTAAGTCTTCTCCTATGTTAAGGGAAGGTTCCTTGAGCAACTTTTTATAACTTTGCGTAACTTTTGAAATCTTCATAGGACCTTTCTGTGTAAATCGGCAAAGAACTATGTTTTTCATTAATTTTATTTTTAGAAGATATGGAAGAAACTTGCCTACCCATTCCAAACAGCGAATGTGCAGAAGTTCTGTCATACAACCAGACACAAGAAGTTCTTGTAGGTAGCATTGTACAGAAACCGCCATGGGAACTTATTGAACCAGTGGCAGCCTGCAGCAACGAAGCCAAGCTGATGTTTTGTGCCGAAATCTACCCAGAATCTGAATGCAGTCCTTCAGAAAGACCACCTTATGTAATCTGCAGGGAACTTTGTGAAATGGTTGAGAAACAGTGTCTCTATGTCTACGCCGCTTTGAAATTCCAATTTAATTGTGATGGTTTTGTGCACCAAGAAGAATCTGAGGCTTTTTATTGTGTCTGATTCAAAATAGAATTGCAAGAATATTTGTTCATGTCATTTTTATCTAGCATAAACGAATTTTACAACCTATTAGCATTTTGAAAACAAATGCAAAAGTTTCACTCGTATCATTTCAGCGAAAAATTGATTAAATTAATCGTGTCTTCATAATGTTGTAGAATACAAGGGATTTATAGAGTGTACACAATACCGGTACAGTAAAATGTTACCAAGAGTTCTTTGGATTTTATGTAATGCGTAAACTTATAAAAACATGCGCGATACATTTTCAGATTGTCGAATTTAAATTTGTTGAACTGATTAAGATTTTTTTATTAATTTTGGCATTCGAGTATATATATATTGTTCGAGTGTATATATACATCATTTTTACGAGTCCTGTTATTGGTAGCAATAGTATAAAAGTGATTTTAAAAAATCCAAGAGTTTTTTTAAATGGTCCGAAATATTATTCATTCACTTTTATTCTAAAACACATTCATTACAAGTCACTTGAAATTACTAATCTTGCAGAGAATCAACAAATTCATCTTCTGTGTTTTTTCTGTTAATTGTATTTTTGGCAATTTTTTTCCCTGTCATTTACACTTCTTTTGTAGAAAAATTAGACCCTAAAATATATATTGTAAATGTCCTCATTCACTTTGAAGGTATTTTTAAGTGTCGGCCATTTCTGACTGGCTCATGATAAGAGAATTTAGAATTTTGTTGGTGTTAAAAGGATGTCTAAAGCAATTTGAGATATTTTTGAATAGCTTTTAATGGCCTTGTGACTTCCTTTACATGTTCCTCAATGAGTGAATAACCGTTCGCATCCGGACGGGGCATGCCACCACTGTTTGATCACTAATAATATATAGCCATTTAATGTTAAAGGCACATTGTTGGTGGCGCTATTTCTATAAATCCATTTTCCAGGTTTTAAGAATCTATGACACTTAGTTTAGACATTTGTCACATGGAAAAGGAGACCAAAAACAAATTTTGTTCATGTTAAATTCACACAACAAATATTTAATTTATGCAATATGCATATAATTAATTTTTAAAAATGAATAGCGCCACCAATAATGAAACTTCAAAATATTGGCTAAAAATGAGTTTTTTTGATCTAAAATGAGCATTTTTTGAGATAAAATGCGAAATTAAATTATGGAAACACATATTACAGTTCAACACCTCATCCCAGAACTAATTTAAACACTTTTAAGGGCCTGCATGTATTGTAACAGTGCATTTTTGTCGAAAAAGTAATAAATGAACCCACCAAACAGTAACTTTTGTTTTGGTAAAGGTGTCCGCGGCCCCGATATCCTAACGTATAGGTGTTCTAGGGAACTAACGATTTATTCTAAAAAAGGGTCTAGAGAACTGAAGTGGCCCTGAAATTAAGAGCTTATTTCTAAGAGAAAAATTGAGCTACTGAACCTGCAAAACTTTCCAAAATATGGCTTGAAATGGAGGTCTTGATAACTAATCTTTATATAAACAAAAAAAGGCTTGTGAACTGAAGAATGTGCTTAAAATTGGGGTTTAGGGAGCGGCAGACAGGGTGTGAAAAGGGGGTATTCAGGGCCGCACACAGCAGTATCACCTTTCACCATTCTATGTCTGTGCCCCCTCGGGTTTGCATCGTCACTTGTTGCATAGAAAGAGATATTAGATATTTGCCATTAGGTTGCCATAGTAATTGGAGTAAGCAATTTGACTTAAGTAGAAATTAAAACGTGTAGCAAATAAAAGACATTGTTACACTTGGATGATAACAATAGGAAATTTATTTCTGAAGAAAACGTGAAAGGGAACGTGCAAATTGTTATTATTTTATGCATCTTTCTCCTTATATTAATGGGTTATAATTTTGCAATTCAAAATTGTGTAAGGGATCAAATACAATTTGTCAGTCAAAAAAGCTATATATATTGGACAGGTCACAGGAAAGTTCAGGGAATTATTAAACGTTGATAAATAATGAGAAGCATCAATGATGACACACAGAAGCTTAAAGTAACATACATGGTGTGTTGTTCAAATAACATATTATCAATATCGTATTGTTTACACTGAAACGTTCAACGAGATTTTCATAAATTGGTATACCAGAAGAAATCAATGCAGTTATTCTACATGTTTTCCAAAGCAGTTTGCAATAAAGGGGCATTGGACAAGTTCAGCATCATCCCCAAACTTTTCCCCAAGCATTTTGAAATTTTTGCATCTTTTGAAGTATTAGTAAAGACGTGCAGATTTTCATTATAAATTCAAACCTTTATATCAGAATATTTATACATGTATATTTTTGTATGTTTAATCATCGTTGTCGACAACGATAAATACTGCCCCCTATAGTTATTTTGATATAGCATCAATAAATACGTTAAGAAAATAGCCTAATACACTATATCAACACACAAATTAACATTCAATCTTAGACTTTTCTATAGGTTTTGATCAAAATTTTCCCGATATTTGGTAATTGACTGTTAGGCCTATTCCTTAACAGATGAAGTGTAAATCATCCACAAATAAAATTTCAAAATTTTGCCTAATTCCCCTTTAACACCCATGCCCAAGTTTTGATACATTCTTGTGTCAATGAAGTACATATGATATAGACATAAATAGCTCATAAGCTAATATAAATTTAGGCGATTGAGCCCAGCAAATTAGAATAAATCTTTTAAGTTAGTTAAATGAGTGTTTATCCGTCTATGTGAAGTGGTCAGTGTGAATATCCGACTTAAAATTTATGGAATACAATAGTTATCCCAATTGAATTTGTCACGTACGCAAGTTCGATCGCCACTCCTCAACCCGTTAATTTTCAACTTAAAATTTGGTACTTCAATTGATTATATAAAAATTCCGGGTCGTAATTCATAGGTAATACTTAAGTAAAGCAAGAATATTCAATTTTTCCTGCGTATGCCATGGCCTGACAGAAGTGGCTCGCTTAGTTCAGGTGTATGTTCCCCTTTTCCCTCCATATAAAATAGAATGAAATAATAAAAGAGAGTTTTTGCAGCTTGCTTTCATTAGTGAACTACTTTTGCATGATCCCATATGTGATGTCTCACCCTGAAAAGGGGGCTTTGCGACAAATCGCTTTTCAAGAAACTGGTGAAAATGGGCAGCAGAAAAGAATTTCCAGCAGATCATTTCTGTCGTAAATTTGATCGCCTTGATCAACAAGTAAGGTGTCATTTCAAAGCTTAGAAAATGCTGTAACAAATGAAATGATCCCTGGAAATAATAAAATTAAAATTTATATAATCTGAAAAGTCCACCATTTCGGGGTGAGCCATCACATATTATTGAATTGTATTAATATAAGCAATTCTCGGTGCACAATAATGCAGCCGAGTATTTTATATGCTTTAAAAGATTGTATCCGTATGCGGTAAATTGTCAAGCCATCAGTTTGTTATTGTACAGGGTGTCCGGGTGTCCCATGAAAAAACCTTGCAATCTTTGCGTGTAATTATTTGATAAGACGTAACTTTTGTTGTACACTACTGATTGAAATGAAACAAACGGTATCTTAAGTTCAATTCATGTATACAATGCAATGTTTAATTACTTTCTGACTGTCTGTTAAACCTAAAAAAATTGCACACAAAGATTGTAAGCTTTTTTCTGGGACATCCTGTATGATGAAAAGTTTGGAATGTACTTCACGCTGTAACTATTGTACAAAATTCATAATTGTGCGTTAATTAATTGTTTATTTGCTGGTAAAAGTTTAGAACTTAAATAATACCGATATGTTTAAGATTGAGACAAGACATGCAACCCAACACGCACCAAGAATACCACATGGTTGCATCTTGAACATTTAGGAAAAATAAAGCAACAATGCTGCTACTTAACAACCTACGACACGTTTCTTATTGGTAAAAAATTATACATCATATTTTCCATTTTGTAAAAAATTCAAGACAGTCCCCACAACGTGACAATTCCGTATTCAATTAGATAAAACGACTTTGCTGCATTTTAATCGCGATATTATAAGGTGAAATTTGGTAGCTATAACAACGTAACGCTCAGTGTAGATGGTTTAATAAATTAATCTGCTTCTACGCTATACCAAAGTACTCTAGTCATTTTGTTTTACCACTAAGGTACGGAATAATGTTACATTGGAATTAGCGACATGGAGTAATACAATAACGAACTATGGATCAGGTAAGTTTATTGAATATATGTTTGAATTATTTAATTCTATACTATATGTGAAATTCATTAAAATATTCAAGGAAACACATATTAAAATATTGGAAGTTTTAATTCTTCAAATTCACGGTTACAGTAATGTGTTAATCAACTAACTATTTTTGCCAAGGTAGACAGCACATTTTATATAATAATGTCATTGTTAGTGTGAAATAAGTTGGGAAATTTAAAAATTTTGAAATTGGGATTAAAAAAGAGAAATTTCTTAAGAGTGTTCAATAAATCAACCGTTTCATATGTATGCGATCAAATGCATTGTGGAAGGCAATTGTACAATCATATTGATAGTTTTAAATTTCAATTGCTAGATGTCATATAAAGACGATTTTGAGGATTACTTTTATGAGCTCATCCTGTAGCAACATTACATTTGTGTAAACATTTTTTCATATGTGTGAATTAAGCATTGCAAATGGTGCATTTTAAGACAATTACATCGTGTATAAGATTAAATGTCGTTCAATTGGTAGATGTTATATGGAGAAAATTTTGCAATTCATCTTATCATATCATCCTGTGTCAAAATTATATTTGTGGAAACATTTTTTCATATTATGTGAATTAAACATTGCAAATGATACACTTTTATTAGACAATTACAAATTAAATATCATTTTTACCGAGACAATTACATCTTATATTGAAAAAAAATTTGGAATATTTTCCCAACAGGGAGGACTAACACCAGTAGAGGCAGCAGAATGCAAGGAGGTCGACAATAACATGGAACAAGAACTACAACCCCAACATGACGAGCAAGAACAGGAACCACAATCACCTGACCAACAACAGAATCCCAACCCTAGTCCAGAACCAGAATCGGGAATTGGAAGAGATGTCGATTCTGACGTGGATCCCAATGGGGATTTAGGCAAAGGCGATGACCTTGATGATTTGAAGAAACCGAAATCTGATGTGATCATGGATGAGCTACCATCTGCAAATTCATCTGAAGATGAAGCTGAAGTTAAAAAGACTGATGATAAACCAAAAACGACCTCTAAACCACCTAAGTTTGATAATTCGGTGGAGCCTATTGAATACTCAATACCTGTGCCTAGACGGCCTCAGGGTAGGATTGGGGGCCATGCGGGAAGAGGACCTCGAAAAGCGGTTGCAATTATCGTTGTATTGTCTGTCATAGGTGTGGCTCTGGTTGTTGGGCTTGTCTTGGCAGGTGAGATCGACTTAATATTCCTAAAATGCGGCATTGAAATATCAATGAATCATCAAACTATTGAGACATTTAGCCTGTTCAAGTTTGTCGTAAGTTATCTCATTAACGGACAAAGGATTTAGTTTACAAATAGTTTACAAATGACAAATGTAAATGACAAAAGAAGTATCGAATTAATCTTACCGCACAAAAGAGGCCTGTCAATCAAAATATAGGATAGGCTATTGTCTTCGACAAAAGCAAAAACGTCTGGCGGTTTTAGTTGTGCTTTTTATCGTGTAAACAGAAAATGATTGTTACGGATTCCAATTTCTCAAGTGGGGATTATCTATACTTATTGACTCCAGTAAATAGAATAAGTAATGGGTTAACAAAATATTTAAATACGGATTATAAAATGCATTGTTAGGCACGGACATTTGAACTCAATAATTGTAATGATTGGTTATGATTGTGTTCGATGATCATTCTGAATTAGAAAAAAAAGGTATTTTCGAAAAGTTGTTACATTAACATGATTATTAGAACAAGATATTTGAACATTTATATGAAAAGTATCAAAACCTTCATAGAGAGTTCAAAGAAATGTCTGATGTTTCAAATATACAAAATTCAAACCTTTTTTCGAATAAGCTATCTAAATTATGATTGAAAACAAATACTAGAAGTACTATTTACTTTTTTTTCTTCTAATTTTTGACTACAGCCGACTTACCACCACCGAAACCAACAAGTAAGTACAGACAAATTTTTAATCTTGAATTCCAAGTTAATCAGTTGATTTCAATTGTAACATGTTATCGGTATAGATACAATCTATGACAAAATATTACGAATAGGCTAATTCTTTTTATTGCCGGAAAGCCCCGAGTATGACGAAATTTGAAGTATATAGGGGAGGGTGGGGTGAGTTGGCCCCCCTTTTGTTTGAACGCCCCTGTATAGGAGAGGTTAAGGTCTAGAAGATTTTCCTGTTAACACAAGATAGATATGTACCCAAGCTATGTTCTTTGTAAATACTAAGACTCTGCGGCTTATCGTATTTAAATAATTAAAAAAAATAAAAAAAAGTCGTCAAAAGGGCCCACCCAGTGGGGTGAATTGGCCCCATTTACAAAAAAAGAATCGTACTCATTTTACCGTGACACATTTCATACATTATGTTTTTTTAAGTGAAGCACGGGAATGTTCTGCATACAAAAATGTCCTTTTGAGATGAAATGCCATAATAAATTAATACAATATCGATCTTTTAAAAAGATACGTTGTGACCTACAGTGTTATCTGCATGAAATATATGCAATATGGGCCTACCAGTTTCATTTAAGACTCCTTGCGTCTTGTTATACGAATCTAATTACTTGTTTAGAATTAAAATCATGTTAAAACGTCATAAATGTTATTGTGCTAGAGTCTGAGTACTTGGGTAAATTCGCCACAGGGCCAACTTGCCCCATGTGGTAGGGGGCCAACTCGCCCCGTAGTCCCAGTTTTGACTTAACCTCGTGTTGGACATGTACAATAGCTCGTTATCAATAATAATAACTTGGACCAGCGAAGTAATATCTTGACACTAGTACAAAATTACGTTTGCTAAAAAAAGTTTACTTAGGTAACTCAAAAACTCGTTTTACTGATAACTCACACAAAGAGATGGGCTGGGTTTTGTAAATTTTATGGTAAATTTGATGCATTACAGGGTGTCCCACAAAAAATGCAACGAACTTTGAACTTTTATTTTGAGAGAACAGAGCACAATGGTGAGCAAACGTTACAATTATATAATAGAGTAGACCATTGGCTTTTACAGGAATTTTGTTTTGTTTAATTTGGATCTCTAAATCAAAAGTTATTGCAAATTTTGTAAAACTAAAAAAAATCTTGATGGTCCGATTTCTTAATCTGTGAAGATTCACCTCTGGTAACGTCATTGAGCACACGTTGAATCGAAATTGCTAAAAACATCACATGATTAGGAGAAGCATCCCTTGAACCCATTTTATGACATAAGAACTCAATTTAATGATGATCTGCTAATATTAAGCAGGTTGTTGCGTCCCCTCGGCGGGCAAGATGAATCATTAAAATTACTGGACTTCTTAAACTCCTTTGTCTTCAGTTTTCTGCCGTTGTGTCGGTTAAATACTTATCATTGGTTGACATCTTTCATTCGGATCCCTTTTTTCGACTCTTTTTGGTAGAAATTGTATCCTAAACTACCCGATTGTTGCACAAGAAGTAACAGATTCAAGAAACATGAGAGTATCAGGAAGATCCGTACTTTAATTGAAATTTTTGACCTATTTAAGTTAAAAATGAACTTAAAATGTCGCCTTATGTTAGGTACAGGTCAGGTAAGATTGGTTTGGATTGGTTGCGCACTAGTTGGTTGCAGAATTCTCTTCATTTCAAGCTTGCATTTCTTTAGCTGGAAGTCTAAACTTACAAATCGGACCAAAGTAGATTTAAAGGGCTTTCTTAAATTCGTCATATCTTTGGACTGGAGTGATAAAATGAAACGGGACAAAAAGCATGTTGTAGAGTAATTACTCTACTTTTGAAAAACATATAACACTATGATTAAATCTTTTGGTAACTATTTTTTGATATTTTTTATTTGCTCGTTGCATTAATATTTGGACAAGCTGTATATATGACCAAAAATCACCAGTGACATAATTCTCCATAGGTCACGTGAGCAGAAACTCGTGGTGGGCCAACTCGCCCCGTGGGCCAACTCACATCACCTTCCCCTACATTGTAATTTTATTTTGACGAAAAAAGGATTGAAAAAAAAATGCTTTACCATGATGACAGGATTCTTGTTGTTATGTCAAATTCACTAATGACAGAAGTTTAATTTTGTTGGTATACTCGTTCATATCATTTATATCTGAAGTAAGATTTGTTACTAAAGTCAAACAATTAATTTACTTCATGCTGTCGTTTAAACCCGAGATAAATCCACACGAACTCAATGGTCCAAAAACTTTATTTATCAACTACGTCTTTTCTTTACTTTTTACGTCTTTTATTAATTTCTTATTCCATTCAACAGCTACCTTGTATGGATACATGGAAACGAATGATATTCCTTTCAAAGCAAAATATAATCAATCTACCCAAGAACAAACCGACATGGCTCAGAACTTTACGACTTCAGTAAGTAATAAATTGATGAATTTTTGTATTTCTAAATATGTCAGGCGCATATCACATTTAGAAATCGGACGATGGCGAATCTGGAACATTTTATAATTTTTTGTTATAACGATGGCGAATCTGGAACATTTTATAATTTATTGTTATAATGTAATTGCAGTTATCGTTAAAAAAATGTACATTTGGGTGATTCCAAAGTAACGTTTGTGACCGATAAATTGGAAAAAACTCACATTTAAATGGCTACAGAACCTAGCATAAACATTATATCAACGAGTTTGTTGTTGATAATGGTACTCACTGGTGGGATCAATACATGCAGGTGTTTAAAGATCAAAATAATTGCCAAAATACTGAATAAAGTTCATGTAACGTTCGATAACGTGTGTGACATCGCACGGAAATGGTTTTTTGCTCCAAATGGCTTCAAAGTAAAAATTCTCTGACATGTTAGCGAATTTGTTATTGCGCTTTTCACAGATGATGGGTAATACATTTACACATAGTTCATAAAAGTGGTAGAAAATTCTATCGTCAGGATTTCTATTAATGCATTTGTTTTGTTTGGTAACGTCTGGTAACGTTTGTGACATTCTGTTGTAACTTTTTGGTAACGTTTGTTTAAAGATCAAAATAATTGCCAAAGTACTGAATAAAGTTCATGTAACGTTCGATAACGGGTGTGACATCGCACGGAAATGGTTTTTGCTCCAAATGGCTTCAAAGTAAAAATTCTCTGACATGTTAGCGAATTTGTTATTGCGCTTTTCACAGATGATGGGTAATATATTTACACATAGTTCATAAAAGTGGTAGAAAATTCTATCGTCAGGATTTCTATTAATGCATTTGTTTTTGTTTGGTAACGTCTGGTAACGTTTGTGACATTCTGTTGTAACTTTTTGGTAACGTTTGTTTAAAGATCAAAATAATTGCCAAAGTACTGAATAAAGTTCATGTAACGTTCGATAACGGGTGTGACATCGCACGGAAATGGTTTTTGCTCCAAATGGCTTCAAAGTAAAAATTCTCTGACATGTTAGCGAATTTTTTATTGCGCTTTTCACAGATGATGGGTAATATATTTACACATAGTTCATAAAAGTGGTAGAAAATTCTTATCGTCAGGATTTCTATTAATGCAATTTTTTGTTTGGTAACGTCTGGTAACGTTTGTGACATTCTGTTGTAACTTTTTGGTAACGTTTGTGACACGGATAGAAAAAATTCAAAATTTCTGATTGGAAAATACTTTTCACGTACCGAGTAACAAACGTATGACTAACAAGAATAGTCTTTAAAAAGACATACATCGCTTGTAGATGTCTATTATAAAA
>JXSR01S025455.1:17352-30156 GCA_000969725.1 Ophiothrix spiculata
CGATATGGAGAAATGCCATGGTCACTACAAGTTTGATTTTTGAATAAGTTCGTCAGGTTTGGTATCACAAATCAAATAAAACCAGAATTAGTTGGAACCTCACATTGACGGTTTCGAGTGTTTTGGGCGACTCTTATCTTCAGAATGATTGTTTATCTTTCTTCTCGGCTGGACGATGATCACCAATAGAGGGCTCACTCCTACCCAGAAGAGGATAAAAAAACGTGAATGGGTAGGAGTGAGTCCTCTATTATTGATCTTCGTCCAGCCGAGAAGAAGGATAAACAATTATTCTGAAGATGAGAATCGCCCAAGACTCTCGAAACCGTCAATGTGCGTTTTCAACTAATTCTGGATTTGTTATGATGAACTTTAATTTAATTTGCAAGTTTTATTTCCATGCATATGATAGGCTATCACAGTTTATTGCATTCAAGAGGAATAGAGTCACAATTTTGGAAGTACAAATATAGTACAAAATTAATACTAATTGTATTAACATAATAAACAATGTTGTTAGAATATATTTAGATTTCGAATAACAATGTTAAAAATTTGCACTGTGTTGCATTCTAAAATCCATTGAGACTACGACACTGAGATCTCTTCTTTCGGCTCAGTATTGTCTATTTATTATATACACTTCTCTGTATCAATCTGATACCTAAAGTATTCGATGGTGGCATGTAACTTGTGAATTTCTAAAAGTCAAAAACTGATGTTTTTGTATAGTCAAAAGAAAAATACGGCATCGGTGATTCAAAAACTTTGAAATTAACGTTTATTGGTAAATATCTTATTTATTATATATTAATGTGTATTACATCAAAACAACGAGAAAGTATTACTAAAGTCCCGTATCATTTGCGATTTTCCGTTAATTTCGTGAAATCCTTTGCATTGGGGCATGTGATTAGAATTTCCAGTTCCTTTTTAACGTACATGTACACCGTTTGTTGCTAAATTGGATTGTTAATGGCCTTTTTGGTCAGCATGGTATTTTTATTATTTCTTTACTGACTATTCAGGCTTGTAAATGATTGTATAAGCCTGGCTTTCTATGACTTTGTCAGGAATACCCATATGTCCCTTACGGACTAACCTGGATAAAACAAACAAACAAACAAACAAACAAACAAACACACAAACAATTAAACAAACAAACAAACAAAGAAATAAACAAAGAAACTAACAACAAACACAAAACATGTCTCATAAAATGTGTATACTTACTTTGCTCTTTTTAAATTTCATATTACCAACTATCACCATCAGTGTGTTATCAGATGTGCCAATAGTTAACATACACGAAGGGGCATTTAGTGGTCTTTCCAATTTACATACGCTGTAAGTAACAATAAAGTTTGGTAAAATAATTCAAGTAATTCTAGGAAGAACATAAATATTTACCACTGCCACCCTCCATTACATAATAGTTTTTACGTATCATAAAGTCGCAAAAGAAATTGACTCTAATCTAGGTTTGAGGAGCACGTGCACATCAGTGTATATGGCCGTTTGTCTCAAAGTTCGAGCCCGGCTTGTCTCAACATGTTGTATCCTTGGCAAGACACCTTGTCCTCATTGTCTGTGGGTGTGGTTGTTTGTTAAGGTTTGTTTGATAATGCAACAAATCTTACAGTTGGACCCGTTAATCACCAATAGAGTTTGAAATAAACGGAGTTACGGTTTTTAGAATTGTTTTTAGTTTGTTTTTGTTAATTTGTTTAAGGAATCCTTTTGGTTTGTTTAGATAAAAAATAGCGGATACCCTCAAGAATTAGGGAAGGTTATGCTAGTAAAAGAGTGGTGAAGGCGTTGGCAAGGGGGGGGGGGTTGGGGTTGGGGGTGGTGGCGACAATCACAAACCCGCATCTGATGGGCATCGTGTGTAGTTTCCTTGAGCAAAATATTTACATTCAAGTGCTCCTCTCGACCCTGGTGTAAAATTAGTACCGACTTGCATTCTTCAATGCTGGGAAGTAACAGCCCCGCAGGGAAGGAGGTATTATAACGATCCCCTCACAGCAACTATAACACAATGTGGGCTCTGGCCAAATCGCTTCGAAAGGGACGTGATCGCACAAAACGTTTATAGTTTCCTTGAGCAAGATACTTACCTTCAGGTGCTCCTCTCTACCCCGGTGTAAAATGGGTACCGACACATTTGTCAATGATGGGAGGTAACGGGCCCGCGGGAAGAAGGTGTATGTATACTTTTTAACCAACAATTATATTGTATAATCAGCATGACCTTTACTTTCCATTTTTCTGTTTAGTGTTTTGGTTCGAAATAACAGGAGCCTTAAAGCAACTAACATTGAAAGTGGAGCATTTGACGGACTTCACGATTTACAACGTTTGTAAGTATTCAACTTTTAACATTTCAGCTTTTATTATTTCATTTATAAGCGCATTGGGTACTTTTTACTCCAGTTGGTGCATATCGGATTTAGTCATTGTGTGGACCCAAAACTTTGAGGGATTTAAAACCAAGCTGCCTTCATATTTTTTTTCTTTAAAAATTCGCGGTACAGTTTTGAACCACCTCCGCGTTATCAAGGTGATTCACAAGTGTAAAAATTTTGAAAATCAATTGTGTTGTTTAAAAACAATCAAATTAATATGCTAAATTATGTTTCTGCGACAAATTAAAGACTGCTTAATGAAATGAATTTTATCTTTAAAATAGTTACTATATTATTATTTGAAAAAGAGTTATTCGTTTAAATTGCGCTGTGGTTAAAATGTATGAACAAACTAAATATCGTTCTATATAACTTACTGACTTAGGGTGTTATACAAGAAGAACGTTCGTGCTAGCTTCTTCACAGCACTCTATCTTTCATACATTTCTGTAAATCTTATGCCAAAGCAGAGCTTTGGAGACAATCTTTCGACTCACTCCTGAAACAGTAACCGCTAAACCTCAACATGCTAGCCCTTAATCTTTTAAATATTTGGGAAAGGACAAAGCATAGAGTTCCAGTTTGCGACTTTCAGCGATAATTTAGTACCGTCCTCGGGAGTCTAATGTAGCATCCATCAAAAGCCGTTTTCATTTTAGCAATAGTGACAATGCCTCTGCACTGTTTGTCAGGACAGGCTGAATTTTGATTTTCAGATTTCATGAACCTCATTATTTGAATTTATGTGATTATTACTAGTTTTTTGATATCATTTGGCTTGTCTATATTAAAAATAAATAAAGTAACTACATGAAAAGGCTTTAGGATTATAATGCGTTTTTACGCGTGAAAACAAAGTGATCAGTCCACGTGTACTAAAATATTAATGTATTTACACATAGTGTTTAAATTCATTGGGTATTTACACGTGAAATATCTAAACACTTCGGGAACGTGAAAGTGAGCGAGTAATCGTTTGGTCTTCAACAAAATAATAATAATGATCTTTACAGTACAACTTTACAAATTTTGATCGCCTTGTGGTTTACAGTTCAAGTGCATATGTCACAGTGCTTTTCTGGCATACGCATTGGGTAACAAACTACCCAGAGGACCGCTCATGATGGCAATTGGTACTCGTGCCTTGCAACGATATTTTCAGAAGCCGGACGTAAAAAATAATTATACAAAGTGACAAATAATGATAACAAATTACTTGTCAGCTAAAGTTATTATATTTATTCATTATAATAATCTTGTGAAATTTAAACGTGTCTCCTAATTATTTCCTCTCAGTGTTTTGTAGACAATAAACCTTTCAAAATATTTTCTGTCCTTCAGATACGTGGACGACCATCATATATGCTGTCATTTTGAAGACCTTTTCTACGTAGAGTGTATATCATTGGAGCCTCAACCACCCCTTTTCATGTGTGGGAGTCTAATGCAAAATACATTTCTCCGTGCGTTTATGTGGATTCTAGGATTGAGTGCCTTAATTGGAAACTTTTTTGCCCTCATTTGGAGACTCAAAGAGAAAACAACATCTCAGACACAGGTTGTCCAGTCTTACTTGATAGCCAACTTGGCCGTTTCAGATTTCTTAATGGGACTCTACATGGTTATCATTGCTGGAGCTGATGCCTATTATGGTGACGATTATTATAAACATTCTTCAGAGTGGAGGTCAGGAAACCCTTGTCGATTTGCTGGGTTCTTGTCACTTCTGTCAAGTGAAGCATCAGTATTCTTTTTGACATTTATTAGTATTGATCGGTTCATGTGTGTTGTTTTACCATTTAGTAAAGTCCGTCTTGGACAAGCAACAGTAAAATACATTGGCATTACATTATGGGGAATAGCCTTAGTAATATCAATAGTTCCCGTTGTTGTTGCAGATCCAGATTCGGATCTATATGATCTTTCTGATGTTTGTATTGGTTTACCGTTGATAACAAGACCAGCAAGTTTTGCATTACGAGAAAGTGAAATTGGAAACCAGCAAACCGAAGTAACTTTTGCTCTTCCTGTGAAATCATCGTCCAAACCTGCATGGGTATTTTCTATTGGGATTTTTCTTGCCCTAAATCTTGCATGTTTCTTGGTCATATTAGCATGCTATATAACTGTTTTTATAAGTTTACGGAAATCAAATAAACGTATCCATCGCAAAAAGGGAAAAAGAGAAGAAGAACTGCGAATTGCGATCAAAATGGCGGTTATTGTCGGAACAGACTTTGTGTGTTGGATGCCCGTCATACTCATGGGTTTACTATCGCAAACAGGAGTGGTAGTCATACCGCTAGAAGCTTACACGTGGTCCGTAGTTTTCATTTTGCCAATTAACTCATCCTTAAATCCCTATCTATACACAATAACAACAATAGTAAACAATCGAAATAATAAAACTATGCCCTCTACAGCTACTAAAACATGAAACATGCCACAACATTCCATACAATAGAATAAATGTTTTGCTATAATGATGAAACTTGTTTTGCGAAATTTATTAAAAAGCAGTAAATCCTTCGTGTATGAAACAGCTTGAAACCAGAATATTATGTACAAGCATTTGAATACACCAATACAAGACAACTCAAACTTCAATAGCTCCCTTCTGTAAATTATACTTACAAAATATTGTCTCTGAAAATGGTTTCACATCACTTAGAGGCATTTCCATGTTTATATCCCAATTATAGTGTCACACTTGACCTTGTATATAGTTGACTGTTTTAGACATTATTAAATAATTGTTATAGTATAAAGTTGCAGAGGGGAGCTCATGGAGTTGGGATTTTCTTGTACTGACTGTTTAAATATAGCAAATATATTATGTCAATTATCTAACAATGTCTAAAAAAGTCAACTACAAGGTCAAATATGACACTATAATAGGGATACAAACATGGAAATGCCTTTAAGTGATGTGAAAGCATTTTCAGAGACGGTATTTTGTGAGTATAATTTACAGAAGGGAGCTATTGGAGTTGTGGTTTTCTTGTACTGGCGTATTTTGATTTAACAACCATTCTGTTCTGTCACAAAAATCTAAATAAACATTATCTGTTTCGGTTGAGTGATTGTGAGTTATATGCTAATTTAAAGCTTAATTTGAAGATTAAAACTTTGCTGCATTTACTGGAATTATTTTCTCAAATAGCTGCAAGACCAAACTGGTCCCGTCATCATGGAATTGATGATTTGAGGTGCTGTGATCTATTGGTTGTGGATGCTGTTCCAGAAGCGGTGTTATTGGAATACTAAACTGACCCAAGTCCATGCTTCCCTACTGAGGCCAAAGAAAGTATATTGTCCTTATGATGACTATAATTGCAATTCTCCTGAGTTGCAACATAACCCTTGTCGCTAGAGGAGAAACATAAGCCCCAATCAACACAACCATTTAAATAGTTTAAATTAAAACGCATATGATTTCTATATCTGTCAATCTGAAATGATTTATTTATATTTTTGTCACAAAACAGAATGATTGTTGAATTAAAAATGAATACGCCAGTACACGAGAACCCCAACACGAATAGCTCCCTTCTGTAAATTATACTTGCAAAATATAAATGCATACAAATCTCAGAAAATGCTTTCACGTGCAATAAAAAAACATTTTTATGTCTATTCCCCTATCATAGTGTCACATTTGACCTTGTAGTTGACTTTTTTAGACATTGTTAGATAATTGTTATAGTACATAGATGCTATATTTAAACAACCATTACAAGAAAACCCCAACTCCATGAGCTCCCCTCTTCAAATACATATATACTAGACAAATTGTCTAACAATGTCTAAAAATGTCAACTACAAGGTCAAATGTGACACTGTGAATGGGATATAGACATGGAAATGCTTTCTAGTGATTTGAAAGCATATTCAGAGATTTGTATGCATTTATAGTTTACAGAACTTAACAGAAGGGAGCTATTGGAGTGTTTTTTTTTCTTGTACTGGCGTATTCAATTGTTTTTCTCTTAAAGGAAAATATTATTAAATGCAACATGTGGAGTGTTTGTATATGACTGATAAACATTTATTTTGAGAAATATTGTATAATTGTGTTGTAAAAAACATGGTCATGATTTAAATCAATATTGAAATTAAAAACTTGTAATTTCGTACGTGCAGGTTAAAAACATAGAAGAAAGAATGAAGAATTCATTTAGGCTAATCGCCAAGGATAACCCAAGAAAGCCTCTAATGAAGCTTATTTCCATTGGGGTCCAAGATCTTTCTTTAATTAAATCAGTTTTGAATGCAGGAGGAAGACCGGAGTACCCGGAGAAGAACCTGCGGAAGCGAGCATGGACTGAAAACCAAATGCACATACAGCGCCGGGACCGGGAATCGAACCCGGGACTCAGTGGTGCAAAGCGAGGAAATTACCGCTACGCTAACCCGCTTCCCCATATATTTAAAGAATAAAACTTTTATAGCACTCATTGGAAAGATTTTTGCCAGAAAATGTCCAGACCAAAATGGAATGTTTTGCCACTCTGGCTTCTTGGACAATGTCATTCATGTCTTGTTTTATCGTGGCACAGCTTGGCTATTTTTAACAGTTTGAAAGCTTAAATGATGACAATAATGAATAATTATGATAGATTTGTGAGCGCTCATATCAAACAAGCTGCTCAGCGCTTATAAATTTACTTAGAAAGCTTGGAAAAAATCGAGTACAATTTTAGGACAACATTCCCGAGATGTACATTTGGAAAATGATTCTAGTACAATTTTATAACAATGCTAATACAGATTTTTGTACTAGAAGTGTACTAAAATTGTACTAGAATGCTATTCCAAATATGCACCTTAGGAATGTCGTACACTGCAAATTTTGCCGAACATTAGACGATAGTGTTCTGATGGCATATGTTGACACTCATGACACATTTTCATTGCATGCTTTTTATAACAATGTATAAGAAAGCTAGTACTTCAAAGTTTCAGAAAAAAAAATCAACATTTCTCATACGTTTCCTATATTTTGTAGTATCACAAATATTTGACATTTGCAATACTTTCTAACATCAAAGTTTTGAATTTGAATTTGAACACGAGCGTCGGGCATCCCAGGTGGTCAAAGGTTGATATAATGCTACTACCGCAACGGATACGTTATGTATATTGTATTACCCCTTGTGAAAATTCAATGCATTATAAAGGGGAATGCTATACCATTATTATAATTGTCAAATCTTAAAAAAGTGTAAAAAGTAAGTTGGTAAGTATGCAGTGTTGCCCATAACGATTTACAGATACGTTATGACAAATACGTTATCCTAAAGAATAGGGGATACAATGGTTAACTAAAACCAAGTATTTAAAAAAAAACTTCCATGCACTGTTTCTTCTTCAGAAACCTTAACAGTTTATGATTTTCATGAGCTATTAGTAGAGACCAAAGTTGCACACTTTATCCACTTGATCGAAGTAAAAACAACACTGCTGGCATGCGTCTAGCTATGACGTACACATTTTCGAAAAAAATAAATATTTGTACAGAATCGTGTATCCGACGTCTCCAATTGGGCAATTCTAATACGGCATTTTGAAAATATCGAGTGACCAACGATGCTTTTTACAGTTACAAACTGTTGGTAAAGGATATAATACATTTGCTGATTAACGCGGAAAATGCAATGGCGTAGCTTAAATCTATAGTATGATTTGAATGTATTTGATTTTATTTAGCAATTAAATTATTTATACATACAAAACAGGAAAATATTATATATTTATCCTAATTGCACAAATACATGTATATATTTATAGTATACCAAAAGAACCAAAGATATAACAATTTTTTATATCCTTATTTCCACCAGGGACCAAAAACTGAACGGCTGAAAACAACTGAAATTATAATGAGCTAAATGGTTGTTGACTAATTTTTTAAAAGAAAAAAAAAATATGGAACCGTTTAGACACCATTTTCAAAACAATTCCTTCTGCACACTTGTCCTTTTTATAAGTAAGCATATTTATAAAAAAAAAACACCCGCCGCAAAAAAAAATATATAGTTCACAAACACAATTTTTCACAGGTTTTGGTTTAAAATTTGACTGATTTTTTTTCAAGAATTTTAAACTTGCCTTTAGTAAATAAAAAGAGAAAAAACTCGCCATTGACATATCTAAATAATTTCACATCATTAACCCTAACTGACCATACGGGATTTTTCGTTTCTAGCCTATCTCCTCGGAAAATGAGGGTGAAAAAATGCATGTTTTCGCCGGGATTCGAACCCGTGACCTGTGCATTCCCAGACCGCCTAAACCATTAGCAGGCCACCGCCGAGTAGCTGCCCGGGCAGCGATTCCGTTACCATATGCAACCCCTGTCTATGACGTATTTGGACTTGATACACGCATTTTAGGTGATTTCAATAATGAGATTTAGTGAGATTTGGGACTGTTAGGGTTAATACAGCGTGAGCCAAAATGAAGTTGACCATGATTCAAAACTGAATAACAAAAGAACTGCTGATATTTAAAACAATTGTTAAGCATGATGGAAATCGGTAATTTCTGAGAGAAGAGAAGTTATGCATGTTTTAGTAAAAAACTCATTTTACAAGCTGTCCACGGAATTGATGAGCAAACAAAATGCAAAATAAGTACTTCAGCTGTGCAGTCATCTGTTACTAATACCTGTCTTTCTTCGGCGAAGATTGATGCAGTGTGGAGCTCTGTCATGTCTATTCACAAACCAAATCTCAGATCTTCATGGCCTTGTTTTGCACTTAACAATTCTGGCTTACAATTTGCTTTAGCATTGCTCTGCAAAACGGTTTTGAAACTCTGAAGGCCTCTGTGTTTGCCATTATGTTTCAACTACGAACTGTCTTCTCAGAAGGTGTCATACGATGCACAACTTCCAGTACCAACGACCAGCTTTAAAAATCCAGTGTCAGGCAGGTTCTTAACTGGTTTCATGCATACAATTGATTGATATTTGTATTTGAAATTCCTGCATCACAATTCTAGTTGTTAAATGGTTCTTTTTTAGTTTTCCTTTCATTTAAGATCAACAAATCATGGACATGCTGCATGGACATGGGCATGCATATTATGATGAATGCTTCAAAAACCAAATTCATGGCATAAAACATCCAGACTGATTTTGCACATTCCAAAATAGAGAGAAGTCAACTAGACCAGGTCCAAGACTTTCAATACCTGGGCTCTTGGGTAGATGAGTCGGAAAAGGATGTTCATGTCCGAAAAGCCCTCGCATGGAAAGCTTGTAACAAAATGCGCCTTCTCTGGAAATCCAATGTACCAGACTTGTTAAAGATCAGCTTCTTCCGTGCAGCCGTAGAAAGTATTCTGTTGTATGGCTCAAAAGGGTGGACACTAACAGAAAGACTTGAAGCCAGGTGCTACACCAGACTATTAATGATGGCCGGTTCAAAACCTCAACTGGAGAGATCATCCTACCAGGGAGTTAATATATGGTGATTTACCCAAAGTATCAGAAATAGTGAGAGGTCGCCGCCTAAACTTTGCTGCTCACTGTGCTAGACGGCTTGAGGAACCAGTGTGTGGACATGTGTTCTGGACGCCCACCCAAGGGACACATGCACAGGGAAGACCAAGGCTGACCTACCCAGTACTTCTTACACAGGATGCTGACATTGATCAAAATGAACATCTCAAACTCATGCTAAACATACAGCAGTGGAGAAAATTCATCATGGCTTCCGACCGCGGTCGACATACATGTAGATAGATAGATATCATGGACAGCGGAAGGGTAGGCTATTCATAAACAAGTAATTATTGTGCTTATTTAAGTGTTTATTTTGCATTTTTTAATTGGTTGCTTATTTTGTGGACAGCTTGAAAAAATAAGTTATTTTACTGAAACATGCATAACTCTTTTAAGAATTACCGATTTCCTCCATTCTTTGTTTAAAATAAGCAGAAGAGTCTGCACATTTGCAACGTACTAAACAATTGTTTTAAATGTCAGTTGTTCTTTTCTTATACAGTTTAGAATCTCGGTAAACTTTATTTTGACTCACGCTGTAAATTATGAAATATTCGATTACTTGTTAAACTAAAATATTAATTTGTAATTTTATGCAAAATGTTTATGTATGGCGTTGACATCATACTATTAATAGCGCCACTGGTTTGCCATGGGAGGGGACGTAAAATTTATTATTGCTAAGACTACAAGCATCCTCTGAAATCTTCTTTTTTGTGCAGTTTCATGGATGTGACTTTAGATGAATTCACATTTACAAATCGCATATTTTGATACAAACATTGAAAAGCAAACATTGCAGTATTTAATACTTATTGATAAAGGTAGTCATTGGGTCAGTTCAAAATCAATTCATCGTAATGCATCGCATCAATTCCTTACTAAGACTTAATAGTGTCCTGAACAAACTAGCCTTTAAGTCGTTGTTAAACTTGCAGAACATGTCTAAATTATAGCCACTTTTGCCCATAATCAGATTTCGACATACTTTTTGGATCTGAAGTAATTTATGACGTCATAATTACGTAACAGCTTATCGAATTTTCATAATTTTGGTATCAATGGAAAGAAGACACCCTACCTATACAATGGTATATTAAGGCAACCTAACTTTCGGCATGTCAATTTCAAGTTCACATGGGGTTGGACGAAGGTTAAAATAACATAAACGGGCATGCTTACGATTTTGTTGATTTTGCAAAAATAAGTTTCTGACATAGGTATCCATATTTGTTAATAGCTCAAACAATAATAATGCTGTGATATTAAAACTTTGCAAACGTCTAGCAGAGATATATATCAAAAGTTATGAAAAGTTAATTGGAATTCTATAACTGGTTTTTGTAAACTGTCACTTTCTACATGTAACCATTTTGTAACACCACATGGTATATTCATTTGTAATCTCATTAAAGCCCGTAAACCACATTGAATAACATCACAAAAAAAATAGATATTATTTATATTTGTTTAATTTAATTACTTGTTTAACACATGGGAGTGTGCGGCCACCTACACCAGAATCACAATACGATGAACCAAGCACATCACCCCAAATTACAATATGGATTACTATACTTAAATTTACATTTAATAATTATTATGTATACAATACTCTTGATAATATTGGAATATTACTACAAAATGTTAACCTGGCACTAATTGGAATCATGCACGGCGAGCATTAACAGTGATATTTTCGGAAATATTTCTGCCAAACAAAATGGACAATTATACAATCATGGAAAACAGCTTAAGATATTTCATAGTTTCAACAAGCTCAAGCTATAGAAAAGGAAATTTGACTAACATTCATTCATGATCTCATTTGTCTCTCGTGGACTAAAATTCTCCATCGGACATCATGTCCAAAACCGTTCCAAATTCTTAAGCGGATAAGCTAACATGTATTATACGAAAATTAATATCAACAAACCGAGAAACTAATCATTTTGAAAATGAGACAAAAAATATTCTTTAAATATGACATGTTAAACATGATATAAGCCGAAAATAATTTTTACAATCAGCCGACAAATTTCAAATACCTTGAGATAGGCGAAAAACAGAGAGAAAACCTGAAGAGGAAAAAACTCTGGAAATTCCTATCTGACCCCACTCGGTGGCGATCGAGCAAAACAGCTTGCGAACAAAGCTCCAAAGTCTGAAGTTGAGAAAAATCAAATGATGAGAATTAAAAAAATCTTGAATTGCCATCAATATAGAAATATGGATACTAAAGTGAAAAACTCATTATACTTGCTAGCATACATGTATAGATTGATAATGACCTTAGTAATGAACTTGTCAGTATACATAGTAAGAAAAACAACAAATACAAGATTAGATGTCTACTGTATGGTGTGGTGACCGCGAATGAAACATCCACACCAGCGTCCTAAACGCATCACCTCACAACAATGAAAACTCATTAACACCCAACAAAGCTTATTCAATTGCCCACTTCAACTACTATGAGATAACAATTCTCTTTCTATTATCATGCTAAGAGAATTATTCATTCTTCTGATATGAGCATTCTTACTTCACTTCATTCAGTTTTATTTTCCATAATATATATTACACAGATTAAAAACACGTATAAAACACATTATGGAGGATGTGATCAAAAGGCCAGGAAGGCCAGAGGTAATCACAACCCTATAACTTAAAGAAACACAATTAATTACAAAACAAATAACCTACAAATACAAATAACCTATACAAAAACCCAGTTTGCTCCAAACAAGATATTAGTGATAATCTGATAACAGTTGACGCTTTAGCTGAGTACGGAAGTGTTTTATTGATTGTGAGTTTTTTATTTTGTTATCAATACATTTCCAAAGAATAGGACCATAAGTTTTAACAGACTGATCTGAAAAT